>NIVC01000621.1:0-300000 GCA_002269645.1 Macrostomum lignano
CGTAACAGCATGTGACCGAGACCGCACTGTCCAGCGACCAATCAGCCTTGTCGCCACCTGATCCCATCAACAAAGCTGATTATACAATTGCTTATCAGCAGCCGAAAGAATTCTCCAACGCATGTACATACGCTGAAGGAGATTAACTACTTAATCCACAGAGGGTCATATTTTTCTCTTGAAAGTTTTCAGTACTTCTTGACGAACTTGGTCCAGCTCGGGTCGGTCTCGATGGCGTCGCCGACGCTCGAGTCAGCGAAGTCCAGCATGCGGCAGGCGCCGCTGGCCCGGTTGAACAGGACGGCCCGGCACTCCCAGCGCTGCACGCAGAGCCACAGGCAGTGAAGCTCCGAGCTCACCGAGGCGTCAGTGTAGCAGTAGACAGGACTGATGTTGCCCAGCCTCAGGAACTCCGCTCGCTCCAGGTACTGGCTGTTCGGCGTCGCGATCGGCTGGCAGACGAATTTTTTGTCCATATTCGCTTCTCTGTCTCGCAAGCCAGCTTTGCTGACAGCTACAAAGTCATCGTCTTTCGTGTGGCTGTTCGGCAAGCCGGACAGCCAGTCGCTGTCATCCAAAGTCGGAAACAGCGAGCCGTTGGCGAATCTCCAACCGCTGCGAGACCTGCCCGCCTCAGCCAGGAGGTCCGTCACTCCGATCAAATAAGTATCAATCCAGTGATTGACAGCTCGGATGGCAGTCAGGTCATCAGCAGCTCTCCGCCGATGCCCAGGCACAGTCTGGCTGCGTCGCACCAGCTGGAAACGCTAGGGTTGTCGCCGATGAAGACGCAGCTGCCCAGCCTGTCGATAAAGGGAGCAACGCAGTGAGCGGAGGCGGTAGCCATCAGCACTGCGACCAGAGCCGGCTGAATCATTATTCCGAAATTTGTTTTCTAGCCTCTATGCAGGTGCAGTTAGAAACACCAAAGTAACAGGACTGCATTTATTTTAAATCTTTTGCCAATGATGGAAGAGCGTACCCTGCTTATAGTGAGGGACTCTTACTGGCTCCTAGATGCCAGTGTGGGATCTGCATATCGGGTTTCATTGGTTGCGCAGTCCTCGGGCCTGTGTTGGGAGGCAGAAATGATTCCGTGTGGGATGGATACAGAGCTCATTTATGAATGGACTGTTTCATAATCGAAGCTGCTTGCTGAGACTTTGGAGAAACTTTGTGTGGCGATTTGTTATAAATAACACTTTCATTGCTAATTGGCAGCATCGGGAGCGCTACGTTAGAGCAGTTAAAATTTCCGGCTTTGCGCTAAAAACCCTATAAAATTTTATTTAGATGAGGACAATTTCGGTTACCATGGCAACGAAGCTTGAGTTTTTTTCAAAATCAGTACCTATAGTATATTAATTTTGTGTAGTAAATATCAAATAGGTTGCGTAAATTTTTTTCTCGAAAAATACGTTAAAATCAAGACATAAATAAGAGTCTTTGAATTAATTGTACAAAAAGAAATTCAGATGAAGCTTAAACATCTTGACGAAAATAAAATCAAGTGTATTATTTATATTGCTGCAAAACAAATAAATCAGTTTGAAACAAAATAAAGAAGACCAGAAAATCAGAATGAAAAATCAAACATTTTAAAGTAAGACTTGGAAAATGTTTTTGGATTTTTATCAGCCGATATGTATCGAAAGTAATATTAACGCATTATAAATCTGTTATTAGTCAATCTGGCCGACCCATTCGTCGATTTTAAGCACAACCCGGCCGAGACTGGCCGACCTGTTGATGACGAAATCGTGAGCGGCGCCCGCCTCGGCCAGGTGGAACTGGCGGTCCACTGTGGGCCGGAGCTGCCCGGCCTGGGGGGGGGGAAGAAGGGATGGGGCGGTATAACTCTGCACTTTTGAAACTTTTGAAGGGTAATGTGCTTAGAGAAAATCAATAACTTAGACAGCACCGTTGGTTACAAGCAGATTAAAAGGTAAAAGTGGACTAGAGGTAGCTCGTACGTAGAGCAGGTCCATGTTAAGTAAGGTAGTTTAAAAGGTAGGGTGTTAAGTGGTTGGTAAAGTAAAATCGAAAGTAGGTTGGTTAGTACGTAAGTAAGTAGATAAAAAAGTAGGTTGATACTGTAGGTAGGTAGGTAGATAGACACGAAATAGGTAGTGTTGGCCTGGCCGTACACCGTTTAACTCTCTGACCCTCAAGTGCACAATGCCTGCCCCCGTCACTCTGCAGCCAATCAGCTTGCACGCTTCTTGTTTATCTGGCGCTTACCCTTACCCCTACCCTTTTCTTACCCCTAAAACAAATCTACATTGGCATCGCTAGCAGGAATGTCTGTGCCTCTACAACTGCCCCACCTGAGCCTTTCGATTACTCAGAAAAAGCTACACAACCTCTCAGCACGGTGGACAGAATGGGCCAACCAATTCAAGTGCTTTGTGACTGCAAGGGGCATAGCAGATGCAAGTCAACAACGAGAGATTCTAATTTACGTCGGCGGCAAACAGGTGGCTGAAGCGTACGCAGAACTCACGAGACCAGTGCAAAACAAGCATCTACTCGTCATAGTTTACCATTTCTCCCGGAATCCGATAGTCATCTGTATGTCCTCCATGACAGCCGAGACGGTTACCAAGCAGCTTCGGAAGTTATTCTCCACGTTCGGCAGACCAGCGCAGCTCGTCTCAGACAATGGGCCCCCGTTCAGCTCGCAAGCCTTCCACGACTTCCTCCGCAGCAACGGCGTGTAGCACCGCTCCATGACTCCGTACCACCCGGCAGCAAATGGAGTCACCGAACGCATCAACCGCTCGATTAACAAGATCATCCGCATCGCAAGCATCAAGAAATCCGACTGGCGGGCCGCACTCGAAGACTGGCTGGAGGCCTACCGCAACACGCCGCACAGCAGCACTGGAGCGACCCCTGCGGAGCTGATGTTCCAGCGACAGGTGCAAGACTGCATCCCCAGCATGCGGCAGCGCAGCGAGTGCCCAGCACTTTGGCCGCGGTCAGGGCTCGCGACAGCGCCGCCAAACAACGGATGGCGCGCCGAAGAGCCGCCAGCCACAACGTCAGGACAGGCGACTCGGTGCTGCGCAGGCGGCGCCCTGCCTCCAAAATGCAGACACCCTTCGAGCCAGAGCCGTGGGTCGTCGAGGATGTTAAAGGCGACTCCCTCATCCTGCGCAGAGCGCACGAGTCCTGCATGCGCCACATCACGGACCTCAAGCGCCAGCCGACAACCGACTTCCCGCCACCGTCGCCCACGCCGCCACCGACCGAAGGCAGGCCGAAGTCACCCGAGTCCATCGCGCAGTGGGCTCACCCACGTGCGTGTAAAAGCCGACCAATGAGTTTAAACCACTGAGCTAATTGACTGACTTTGCAAGAAACTGACTGATCTTTTTAATTTTACTAGCAAACTGTGCGCTCCCCATTTTTCGGTCAAGGAGTGTCCCTGCCGGTCTCGTTTTATTTTTTAATCTTCAGCTGCATAGCTTTTAGCTTTTGCTTCAAAGGCCAAATATTCGCAAATAATGCTCGTATTTATATTCGAAACTAATGCTCGTGTTTATATTCAAAACTAATGCTCGTATTTATATTCGAAAATAATGCCCGTGTTTATATTCGAAAATAATGCCCGTGTTTATATTCGAAACTAATGCCCGTGTTTATATTCGAAACTAATGCCCGTGTTTATATTCGAAAATAATGCCCGTGTTTATATTCGAAACTAATGCTTGTGTTTATATTCGAAAATAATGCCCGTGTTTATATTCGAAACTAATGCTTGTGTTTATATTCGAAAATAATGCCCGTGTTTATTTTCGAAAATAATTCCCGTGTTTATATTCGAAACTAATGCTCGTGTTTATTTTCATAAGCAATGCTCATGTTTGCGTTTATGCTCTAATGGATATTCGTTCTCACATCCGTATATTTTCATACTATTTACTCACATCCATTCCCCCTGATTCCCACTTCGAAATGTTTACTTAGCTTCCCATTTGCTCTTATCTCCTAACTTTTATCCGCTTGGGGAAGGATGTTGGCCGTACACCGTTTAACTCTCTGACCCTTAAGTGCACAATGCCTGCCCCCGTCACTCTGCAGCCAATCAGCTTGCACGCTTCTTGTTTATCAGGCGCAGCTCCACTTTAAAAGCTGCTTACTATATATATATTAACGAACAAATATATATGTTGGCGCTCAAGGCCGCGCAATGGCCAAGCCTTTTCTTACCCCTAAAACAAATCTACAGGTACTGGTAGGTAAGTAGACACGTAGGTAGGTTGGCAGCCAGTCAGGTAGATACAAAAGTAGACTGGTAGGTTAGGTAGGTTGATAAGGAAGTAGGTAGGTAAGTAGATACAAAAGTAGGTTGGAAGGTAGAAACGAAGGTAGGTTGGTTGGTTGGTAGGTAGGTTGATACGACAGTAGGTTGGTTGGGTGTCAGGTAGATACGAAGGTAGATAGGTAGTCAGATAAGTGTACACAAATGGGCAAGCAGACATAAAAGTGTATGAGCAGATGCATGTGGTCCGATAAATAGATTCCAAATGAACCCAAGACAGACTGCTCACCTTCAACATCTCGCTGATCAACTTGGCGTACTCGGCCAGTTCAACATCTGTCGACCGGCGCAGGAACACGCCGGTCACGCTGACCTCCTTGGACATCGTCAGGCGCGGATTGAAGTTCAGCGAGCCCGATTGCCGACAATCACAATGCGGCCACTAGGTGAAGCCAGTCGACAGTCGGTGGCCAAATTAACGTTGGCCAGCATCTCCACAGTCAGATGGACACCGTCAGTGTCGGCGGTTTCAACAGCGATGGCGTCGGCGTAGTCTGGGTCGTGGTGATCGAATGCCATGTTAGCGCCGCAGTCAAGAGCGAGCTGACGGCCTTCCGGACTGCCTGGGGCGGGTGGGCGTTTTGTGGCGTCACATGACGTTGGCGAGTAAAAAGACTGGGCAAGTGACAGAGCTGGTGTAAATTTAGAGGGGTAGGAGAGCTACAGGGGAAGGGCTGGTGTACATTTAGAGGGGGTAGGAAAGCTAGGCAGGGGAAGGGCTGGTGTACATTTAGAGGGGGTAGGAAAGCTAGGCAGGGGAAGGGCTGGTGTACATTTAGAGGGGGTAGGAAATCTAGGCAGGGGAAGGGCTGGTGTACATTTAAGCTAAGAAATTAAAATAGCAACTAGCAAGCCAACCAGCAGTCGCCAGCACTCGCATGCCCAGATTAGCGGCCAGTTGGCAGCACAGCAGGCCAACAGCGCCGCTGGCGCCGTGTATCAAAACTGTCTGACCGGCGCGAGCGCCGCCGCAGGTGCGCAGAGCGCGCAGAGCAGTAAAAGCTGGCACGCCTAGACAAGCACCCTCCAGCCAAGAGACATTGTCAGGCAGTCGAAACGTATTGGATTGGCTAGCTAGCACCAGCTGAGCGTAAGAGCCGCTCACTGTGCCCATTGTGTACACGCGTTCTCCAGTTTTTAGTCGTTTAGGTACGTCTTTGCCGACTGCTACAACCTATTGATAAGTTACGATTGAATATAGTTATTTTCGATACGTATCGGCAATGCCCCTGTTTTGAAATTGACTTTACCTCTCCAGCACAGTCGGAACCAGGAGTGTAAGGCAGCTTTGGCAGTGTAGCATATTGACCAGATCGAATGTATGTTTCAACTGGATTAACACCAGCTGCGAGAGCTTTGATTAACACCTGACCAGGGCCGGGTGACAGGCTACTAACATCTGCTGAGGCCATTTGCAGCACCGAAGACGGACCAAATTGGCTGACTCTGATACAGTTATACATTTCTGTGTGGTCTGCGGAGTGTGGCCAAAGCTCGAGTCATGCAATAGCGTTTTCGGTTGCATGGTGAATAAATTCACAAGAAATGCCACATGTCAACAAGTCCCTGATGGTCTAGCGGTTAGGATTCCTGGCTCTCACCCAGGCGGCCCGGGTTCGACTCCCGGTCAGGGAATATAATTTTGCCCCTGTTTAGACCGCTTAATTGCAAACAACGGACAGCTCTTTTATCTAACCTAAAAAGCCAATTTTAAAGGAAGTTATCCTTATACTCTAAGGATATAAAAGAACTTAAGGAAAGCGTTACCTTTTAATTTTATGAAAACTATTATGCATTTACTTTAACAACTGCATTACTACTATTTTCGATACATATCGGATGTCTCTATCTTCAGTACTGCTGCATATCTTTGATGTCTATAATTTTCAATGAATTTGGCTAACTGATCTAAATATAAGCTTTATAACAGTGAGAGAAAAGAAAAACAATATTTGAAATGGGCATTCTGATGTTAACGTTTTTGACTTTTTTAGTGGGAGCGCGAACTTAATTAATCCAAGCATATTTGGTACAACTGCCCTTAAGTCCCTAACATGCCTCATCTTGGCTAACTAGACGCAAAACAAGCGAGCTAAATCGAAACAAATTATAAGATAGTCAAGAAAAAATTGATAAAAAGCTTTTTTTCTGTTTTAGTTGAATATATATCCAGTAAAATATGTATTTATAAATACAAATAAATCGAAATTACACGTAGTTTATTTTCTCTACTTGCAGTAGAAAGCTAAGCATTTTTTGTAAAAATTGCAAAAAAGCGCCAAAAAGCCAATCAGTTGGCAGTCGGCAGGCTGAAATTTTCCATCAGAAATTTGTCTAATGCATCCTTTTTATCCGGCGAGAAACTATTTAGCGGTGCCGGCACTTTCAGCTTGCCGCTAGTCAAGGCGCTCATTACCGCCCGCTTATTGGTGGCGGCCAGTTTGCCCAGTTTGGCCTTTTCCGACTCAGACTGGGTGGCCAGCCAATCTGAAACGATGGCACGCAGCCGCAGGTCGGCCTGGTGCAGCAGCGACATCGAGCAGACCTCCCGCGCCTCTGCCGCCTGCTTGGCCGCCAATTCGGGATCCGCCGGCGGCTCGAACGGATTTGCCAGACAGTCTCGGATTAGCGAATGGAGCCGGCCGTTTACGCTGCTGTCCGAGTAGCTGGCAACAAATTGGAACGATATGTATCGAACATGTGTTTTTTAGAGTAGAAACTTGTGATTGAAGCCTAATTCTTGTGGTTTTGCGTACGTCTGCCGCCTGCGTGCCTGCTTGTCTGTCTGTGTGTCTGTCTGTCTGGCTGTCTGTCTGTCTGTCTGTCTGTCTGCCCTGTCTGTCTGTCTGTCTGTCTGTCTGTCTGTCTGTCTGTCTGTCTGTGTGTCTGTCTGTCTGCCCTGTCTGTCTGCCCTGTCTGTCTGCCCTGTCTGTCTGTCTGTCTGTCTGTCTGTCTGTCTGTCTGTCTGTCTGTCTGTGTGTCTGTCTGGCTGTCTGTCTGCCAGTCTGTGTGTCTGCCTGCCCTGTCTGTCTGTCTGTCTGTCTGTCTTTCTCTCTGCCCTGTCTGTCTGTCTGTCTGTCTGTCTGTCTGTCTGTCTGTCTGTCTGTCTGTCTGTCTGTCTGCCCTGTCTGTGTGTCTGTCTGTCTGCCCTGTCTGTCTGTCTGTCTGTCTGCCCTGTCTGTGTGTCTGTCTGTCTGCCCTGTCTGTGTGTCTGTCTGTCTGCCCTGTCTGTCTGTCTTTCTGTCTGTCTGTCTGTCTGTCTGTCTGTCTGTCTGTCTGTCTGTCTGGTCTGTCTGTGTGTCTGTGTGTCTGCCCTGTCTGTGTGTCTGTCTGTCTGCCCTGTCTGTCTGTCTGTCTGTCTGTCTGCCCTGTCTGTGTGTCTGTCTGTCTGTCTGTCTGTCTGCCCTGTCTGTGTGTCTGTCTGTCTGTCTGCCCTGTCTGTGTGTCTGCCTGTCTGCCCTGTCTGTCTGTCTGTCTGTCTGTCTGTCTGTCTGGCTGTCTGTCTGTCTGGTCTGTCTGTGTGTCTGTCTGTCTGCCCTGTCTGTGTGTCTGTCTGTCTGCCCTGTCTGTCTGCCCTGTCTGTCTGCCCTGTCTGTCTGTCTGTCTGTCTGTCTGTCTGTCTGTGTGTCTGTCTGGCTGTCTGTCTGCCAGTCTGTGTGTCTGCCTGCCCTGTCTGTCTGTCTGTCTGTCTGCCCTGTCTGTCTGTCTGTCTGCCCTGTCTGTCTGCCCTGTCTGTCTGCCCTGTCTGTCTGTCTGTCTGTCTGTCTGTCTGTCTGTCTGTCTGTCTGTCTGTCTGTCTGTGTGTCTGTCTGGCTGTCTGTCTGCCCTGTCTGTGTGTCTGTCTGTCTGCCCTGTCTGTCTGCCCTGTCTGTGTGTCTGTCTGTCTGCCCTGTCTGTCTGCCCTGTCTGTGTGTCTGTCTGTCTGTGTGTCTGTCTGCCCTGTCTGTCTGTGTGTCTGTCTGTCTGTCTGTCTGTCTGTCTGTCTGTCTGCCCTGTCTGTCTGTCTGTCTGTCTGTCTGTGTGTCTGTCTGTCTGTCTGTCTGTCTGTCTGTCTGTCTGTCTGTCTGCCTATCTGTCTGTCTGTCTGTCTGTCTGTCTGCCCTGTCTGTCTGTCTGTCTGTCTGTGTGTCTGTCTGTCTGTCTGTCTGTCTGTCTGCCCTGTCTGTCTGTCTGTCTGTCTGTCTTCAAATATGTGTCTTTTATTGAATGCTGATTTATTTACAGTGTCCAGATAAACCCGAAACACGCACAATCAGGCGATATGTATCGAAACAACTCACTGTCCAGCGCTGTCCAGAAAGCCGAGATCGCTCTGGCCAAACAGGCAGACAAATTTCTCCCAAGGGTTTCGCTCCGGATTGGGCGCCTCGAGACGTTCCCACATCCTGTCAATCACGGCAGGCGGCACCGGCTTGTCTCGAATCGAGTTCACGAGCTTTAGCTGGGCCAGACTGGCCTTCAGGTAGACTGTGCCGAACCCGCAGCTGTCTGTGACGGTGTGCAAATGAAAACATATCTTTGGGATTTGAATCTCATTTGGAAATGTCATCCCTGGGGATTTAAATTTGATTAAGTTTTAACTAATTAACTGACTGACTGACTGACTGACTGACTGACTGACTGACTGACTGACTGACTGACTGACTGACTGACTGACTGACTGACTGACTGACTGACTGACTGACTGACTGACTGACTGACTGACTGACTGACTGACTGACTGACTGACTGACTGACTGACTGACTGACTGACTGACTGACTGACTGACTGACTGACTGACTGACTGACTGACTGACTGACTGACTGACTGACTGACTGACTGATTAACTAACTAACTAACTAACTAATTAACTAACTAACTAACTAACTAATTAACTAACTAACTAACTAACTAACTAATTAATTAACTAACTAACTAATTAACTAACTAATTAATTAATTAACTAACTAACTAACTAACTAACTAACTAATTAATTAACTAACTAACTAATTAATTAACTAACTAACTAATTAATTAAGTAACTAACTAACTAATTAATTAACTAACTAAATAACTAACTAACTAATTAATTAACTAACTAACTAAATAACTAACTAACTAATTAATTAACTAACTAATTAACTAACTAACTAATTAACTAACTAACTAACTAAACAACTAACTGAATAACTAAACAACTAACAAACTAACTAAACAACTAGCTAACTAATTAAACAACAAACTAATAAATAGCTATCAAAGCTGCAGCTCGGAATCCCACACAGAAAAGAGCATTTTAACTCAGAAGCTCACAGTGCCTGGCCAGCTGGAACACGGCATGCCGCATGCTGGCATAGTAGAAGTTGTCATCCAGAAGAATCACCCGACCCCAATCTGCGGGCTTCATCTCAGCTTCCGTCATCAGACCGGTTAAATCCGGCTCTAAAGATGCATCGTCATCATCAGAAAAGTACGTCTTGCTACCGTTCACTAATCGGCATAACAATTTATCAAGACTTTTCAACAGAGCCTGACGCGCCAGCTTCCAAGATGAAGCTTCATCGCTATCGTAATTAGCGCCAATCTGCACTGCAGAGTCTGGCACGAACGAGTCGAACTCAACATGGTGGCATCGAATAGTTGCACTGTCGGGTGCTGAAGCTGCTGGCAGCAGAGGGGAGCGGCACAGACTGCTGCACAGGGTGGTTTTGCCGCAGCCAGGCAGACCCATCACAATCAACAGGGCCGTCGTCTGCTGGCCGTCTGGCTTTGCTGTCTGTTGCATGGCTGAAATTTTTTATTATTTTAATTCCTGTATTAGTCAGGCCCTGGTGTAGTTTAAGCGACACTTGTCACTACTGCCCATTCCACCGACGACTCCCCTGGGCAGTCATGCCCGAAGGCAGACACTCACACAGGAGTGCACAGTGGCCCTGACTTAAATTATCGTTAGGCATGTACACTTCACTGTGCCTTGGGGTTGGTCCTCAAGGCCGTTAATTGCACGAGCAGAGCTGCAGCCAAGATTCCAATTCAGCCCAAAATTAATGTGACTGCACTTGGAATCGAGCCTGGGTCGCTGGCACATCAGAGCGCCGCGTTAGGCCATCAGACCACGCCAAGTCTAAGTTCATGTACGCTGAAAAATGTATGCCTTTTTCTTTGAGTACTTTTTTATAGTTGTGAAGTCGGGGTGGAAAAAGAGATTAGATGTAAGATAGAGGAGATAGACTCTGAGAAGGTTCAAATGTAAAGTTGGGTGCTCAGGGGACTTATAGACGCAATAGTCGGCCACGCTATCTGACTCAGCCGCTCTGCTCTGAAAGGAATAGACAGGGAAGATGAGGATGAGTAGGGAGCAGAGATAGACGCAAATATGGCATAATTAGACATGTAAGAGTTGCTGGACTAATTAGATAAATACGCTCGTAACATGCTGAATACACGCACAATAGAAAGAATGTTTAATTAGCATTGAGCAAGTCTGATTTGATTTGACAGAATGTTGAGCCCAACCCGCGTAGTGTCAGGTTCAACAAATAATTTAGTTATTATATACGAGAGGCAAAGCAAATGCGCTGCAGTGTATTTCAGATTAAAAACAGGCATTTACGCTCTTAAAACGCAAAAATTGCATTAATACAGATAATTATTACTACGTACCAAACACATAAAGCTTACAAAGGCTAAGAGATTAGGGCCAGATTATTAAAGAGATCAGGCTGGCCTATGATTCATATATCATAAAAGGTCTATGATTCAAATGGATTAGAGATTTGAGTATCGAGAAGGTTTGGTGGGAAATCATCCAAGGAGATGGAACAGGAAATTACCAAAAAGGATTAAGGAGAAGATTTTCGAGGGGGATTAGTGAGGAGACTATCGAAGGGAATTAGTGAGGAGGTTATCGAAGGGAATCAGTGAGACGGGAGATTATCGAAGAGGATTAGTAAGGCAGGATATTATCGAAGGGAATCAGTGAGACAGGAGATTATCAAAGGGGATTGGTGAGGAGATTATCGCAGGGGATTAGTGAGGAGATTATCGCAGGGGATTAGTGAGGAGGTTATCGAAGGGAATCAGTGAGACAGGAGACTATCAAAGGGGATTATTGAGACAGGAGATTATCAAAGGGGATTGGTGAGGAGATTATGCAGGGGATTGGTGAGGAGATTATCGCAGGGGATTAGTGAGCAGATTTTCAAAGGGGATTAGTGAGGAGATTATCAAAGCGGATTAGGGAGGTGACCATATTTTGGGATCAAGAGTTGACTATCGGAAAATTAATTTGGTAAATTGAAGCAGGACTTAAAAGGAACTAAATTAGCTATAACTAGGCAGTTATAAACAGGATTATCAAAGTCCCACCCAATGCAATTAACTTCTAGAATGAAAAAGCCAGCCGAAAAATAATTGCAAAGCACAAATACGGTACAAACAAAAATGCACTGCCGCAAATTACTAGCATAGAATAAAACCGGTTGTGCAAGGATCAGTACACGCAGTGTTCCGTAGAAGTGACAATTTATTAATTATTCGGCCCGCTCGTCATCCGAGAGTCTGCACAGAGCCGCACGATTGGATGCCGTCGAATACGAAAAAATTATTAAACGGATCGTCCTTGTGCGATACGGCCTGAACAACAACAAACGGGGAAACAGGAGTAAGTAGTAGCGAGTAGTAGTATTTGCGCGTGACTACTATTATTAGTTAAGATTAAAACTAATTCTACGTAACTCATTAGACTTTTCTAAACATTGCGAAACTACAAAGCAGTCCTGAATTTTCTTTGAAATTCCCCGATGAATTTTCTTAGAAATCTACCCTCAACTTTCTTAGAAATTCGCACACTGAACTTTCTTAGAAATCTACCATTAACTGTCTTGAAAAACCCTGAACGTTCTTTACAACCTCTCGAACTTTCTTAGAAATCTAACCCGATCTTTCTGAAATCTCACCCTGATCTTTCTGAACTCTCAACCCCTTAACTTTCATGAAAATCGTACCCTGAACTTTCTTGGAAATCTCACCCTGAACTTTCTTGGAAATCTCACCCTAAACTTTCTTAGAAATCTCACCATTAACTTTCTTAGAAATCTCACCATGAAATTTCTTGGAAATCTCACCATGAACTTTCTTGGAGATCTCACTTTGAACTTTCCTAGAAATCTCACCTTGAACTTTCCTAAAAATCTAACCCCGATCTTTCTTGGAAATCTCACTTTGAAGTTTGAACTTTCTTGGAAATTTAACCCTGAACTTCACCCTGAACTTTCGTATAAACTCACTTTTAACTCTTGGAAATCTCATTTTAAACTCAAGTTACAATCTCATTTACCTTAACTTGCTAGCTAAGATCCCACCAGCTATCCGCCAATCTCACCTTGATAACCTCCTGAGCGGCCACCCCGCCAACAATGGCCAGCACGGGGCAGCTGGGCGGCTGCAGCCCGGAGGACAGAACCGCTTCATCCAGCAGGTTGGCTGGCAGCTGCTGACTCTCGGCAAAGGCGCGCCACAATGTTTTCAAAGCGTCCACATCGTTAGGCCCGGCGCGAGCGCCATTGTTGGCGCGCTGAAATTCGAACAGCAGGAAGGCCAGGTAGAGAGCGGGTGACAGGCGCCGCAGGCTGCCCAGCTTGGCGGGGTCCCAGCGAGTGCGCAGCACCGATTCAAAATCGGCGTAATCAGCTGAGCGCTTGATCAGGTGGGTCTCGACTGGCTGTGAACCTGCGGCGGGGACGGCGGCCGTCTTGGGGTCCACTGAGCTGTCCTGACCGGCCTTTGGGGGCACCTGCGAGTTGAATAAGGCAAATAGGATTAGTGGGAAGATGGAGGACTCGTGTCATGGATATCGCAGGAGAGATTTGAAAGTGTCGGAATCTCACAGGAGACTCGGGAATGCCAGAGAATCTCACAGGAGACTTGAGGATGCCAGATAATCTCACATGAGACTGGAGAATGCCAGAGAATTTCATATGAGACACGGGAATGTCAGAGAATCTCACATGAGACTGGGGAATGCCAGAGAATCTCACATGAGACTGGAGAATGCCAGAGAATCTCATATGAGACACCGGAATGTCAGAGAATCTTCCATGAGACTTGGGTATGCCAGAGAATCTTATATGAGACACCGGAATGTCAGAGAATCTCCCATGAGACTTGGGTATGCCAGAGAATCTCATATGAGACACAGGAACGTCAGAGAATCTCATATGAGACACAAGAATGTCAGAGAATCTCACATGAGACTCGGGAATGCCAGAGAATCTCATACGAGACACAAGAATGTCAGAGAATCTCCCATGAAACTTGGGTATGCCAGAGAATCTCATGTGAGACACAGGAATGTCAGAGAATCACACATGAGATTTGGAGACGTAAGAATCTCACAGGTAGACTTTGAAAAAAGATTGAAATCAAAGCATAACACAGCCCAGCTCACCTCAGCCAGTTCCGTAGCAAATTCGTGGCGTTGCAAATCTAAAAACACGTAACCATGACAACCGAAACAATCGGCCGCAAAGAATTGCACCTGCCGCCGTTGTTTCGCACTACTGTCGCTATTACTATTATTACCAGCTCCGTTACTATTAACCTCCCCATCGTAAGTAACACTGCGACAAAGTCTGCCAAGCGATTGCAGCACTTCAACAGGTTGGCTGATAGCCAACACAGCATCGTAATCTTCGTTGGCCAAGACGTCAGCGGTGAGCTGTTCGGGTTGGCCAGACTTAGCCGACACCTCAACCATCGGATTCAAGGAGTGGAGAGCGGAGAGCGCGGCCTCGGCTCTGGTGGTGGCAGCAGTTGCCAAGGAGGGATCATAAATAAAGCTGCTATCAATGTCGTCAGCTGATAGCGGACTATCGTCCATCAGAGTGAGCGATCGGATACCGGCTAGAACCAGATTTTTAGCAATCTCGCCAGTCAACGGAGGCGCCCCAACCATGAGGATGCGAGAGGCCCGAAGCCGCTTCTGAGCGTCCAGACCCCACAGACGAATCTGGCGATCGTACAGCTCCGCCTCCTGAGCGGTGATGTCCGTTGGGGCTTCCACTGCTGATGACGTCATTGCGGACTGGCGGACTTTTAAGAGGACGAGGCTTGTTCTTGAGATCTATTGTTAATTAGCGTAGCAGATATGGAGTACACTGATCTGATCAGGAATGTGGGGAGTTTTAGTTAATTAGGATTGGTAAATTATGGAAAGCTGAGGGTAGATAAAGGGTAGCTTAGAAGTAAAGATGGGTATATATATATCACGCAAAAAGAAACTATTTTAAGTAAGATGGGGTAGATTAGGGAACAAGTGTAATGAGGCCTATAATTAGGTGTAAAGATGTGTAGAGAGTAAAGATAGTGGTTAAGGGCGCAGGAGGGTATAGTAGGGGTAAAGGAGGGTAGAGCAGGGGTAAAGGAGGGTAGAGCAGGGGTAAGGATGGGTAGAGCAGGGGTAAGGATGGGTAGAGCAGGGGTAAAGGAGGGAAGAACAGGGGTAAGAATGGGTAGAGCAGGGGTAAAGGAGGGAAGAACAAGAGTAAGGATGGGTAGAGCAGGGGTAAAGGAGGGAAGAACAGGGGTAAGAATGAGTAGAGCAGGGGTAAGAATGGGTAGAGCAGGGGTAAAGGAGGGAAGAACAGGGGTAAGAATGGGTAGAGCAGGGGTAAAGGAGGGAAGAACAAGAGTAAGAATGGGTAGAGCAGGGGTAAGGATGGGTAGAGCAGGGGTAAAGGAGGGAAGAACAGGGGTAAGAATGGGTAGAGCAGGGGTAAGGATGGGTAGAGCAGGGGTAAAGGAGGGAAGAACAGGGGTAAGAATGGGTAGAGCAGGGGTAAGGATGGGTAGAGCAGGGGTAAGGATGGGTAGAGCAGAGGTAAAGATGGGTAGAACCGGGGTTTAACTTCTCTTTGATAAAGTTAAATGAAGGGAATGCAAGTGAAAATAGGATAAACTAGGCAAAGAAACTGGTAGCCCAGGTAAGATGAAGGTAAATTATGGAGAGAAGAGAGTATAGATTAACTGATGGCTATAATCGATTAATGCAAGAAAAGGTATACTATGGGAGAAAGATTTACAAAGGGATACAGAGAATACAAAAGAAGAGCAAACATCGATCTCTACACAGGAAAGAATGGCCAATCTATTTTTCAGCCTATCTTGCCACAGCTGCAGAGCAAATATGTACACTTAGTTACACACGTGTTTACACACGAAAATAAAGGATATACACATTGTATTACATCGCTATAGCCTTATAGATAGTTGATTTTATATTAGATAAAAGTAAAATGTCAGTCAAAACGCTATATTTATTAATTCAATGACGGTTTTCAGATTTTGAGTTTTATTAAAATTAATAATCCGCAAAATCTCAGTAATCCTTCACCAATAAAAGGGTATAGCAGAAATTTTTAAAAGCACCGCAAATCTGAAAGCCGTACAACTCAAAATCCAACTGACAAGAATTAAAGAGACAACAGTAGCTACACTCAATAAGGCAGCAAGTTAAACACGGGGTGCTTATCAATGCTAGCGTTCTCTACGACTTATCTGCAGATTAGAATTAGCCTATAATCTACGATTTCTAAAGCTTTGTTGCTTTAAAATTCTGGAATGCAAGTTAATCACGGAACAGTCTAGAAGGGAATTCCGAACTATCTTCAAGCAGATGGCTTCACACAAGTTTCAAGCTTCACAAAGTCTTCTAGCAATCTTCACAAAGATTTCTGGCAATCTTCACAAAGTTTTCTGGCAATCTTCACAAAGTTTTCTGGCAATCTTCACAAAGTCTTCTGGCAATCTTCACAAAATCTTCTGGCAATCTTCACAAAATCTTCTGGCAATCTTCACAAAGTCTTTTGCCAATCTTCACAAAATCTTCTGGCAATCTTCACAAAATCTTCTGGCAATCTTCACAAAGTCTTTTGCCAATCTTCACAAAATCTTCTGGCAATCTTCACAAAGTCTTCTGTCAATCTTCACAAAATCTTCTGGCAATCTTCACAAAGTCTTTTGCCAATCTTCACAAAATCTTCTGGCAATCTTCACAAAGTCTTCTGCCAAGCTTCACAAAGTCTTCTGAAAAGCTTCAAAAAGTCGTCTGACTGGTCTCACAAAGCCTTCTGTCTATCTTCACAAAGTCTTCTGCCAAGCTTCACAAAGTCTTCTGAAAAGCTTCAAAAAGTCGTCTGACTGGTCTCACAAAGCCTTCTGTCTATCTTCACAAAGTCTTCTGCCAAGCTTCACAAAGCCTTCTGTCTATCTTCACAAAGTTTTCTGCCAAGCTTCACATAGTCTTCTGCCAATCTTCACAAAGTCTTCTGTCAATCTTCACAAGTCTTCTGACAAAGTTCACTAAGTATTTTGACAAGCTTTCCACACAGGACTTCGCAGTTCACAAACTACTGGCTTAAGCAACCCTTATTATAACCTTGCTCCAGATTTAAACATTTCACTAGACTTCAAACCTGACAGCAAATCAATCAGTTAAAGGCAGACACATATTGTAAAACGCAGTCTCAGTTAAAGAATCAACACTACGCCACGAGAGCCAGCCTTCGTGAACTAAGCCACTAAGACTTAACGGAGGACTATTGACCACTCGGCCATAGTGAGGATCCAACAGCAACAGATCCGTATCGGAACCTGACACAGCCAGAACAGTCTTAGCAGACGCGTCAGTATGACCGCCCATCATCACTGGACAGCCGACATCCTCAAAGTGTTTTTTCAACGATTTCACATCGACATTGACTTCGCTCGATTGACTACTCTGATGCAATATCCGACACCTTCGATTAGCGAATTTATCTGCAAGGTAGGCGGCTTCCAGACAGCCGATCCATTCGCGAGATCCAGTAAAACTAGGCGGCTTATCGCCCATAGCAACTAAAGCCGATTGCATTGCGGGTATGGCCGGCACTTCCGGATCGGGATGCTGAAGTTTCGAATTGCTCAACAGCCAGTGCAGCTGAGTTTGACAGGCCCGATAGCCGCAGCCCCAGCCCGCGTCGTTCAAGCCATCGCATCCGTAGTGATAATAAGCCACTGTACCGGTGAACCCGCACACCGCGGCTTGTTGCGAAGAGTGAATTGGGAGAAGCTGGAGCGCTTCTTCTAAGTTGAACTTTGTACGGTTTGGTGACGGCTGCAAGTTTTGGTGTAGGGCTGGGTTTTTAAGGTGTTGGAAATTGAAATGAGGTGTTTATAAATTGATGTGGATGGATAACCGTCAGTTAGTTTAAAATGGACAGACCGAGATAAAAAGGCATCAGATAGGTTGAGATTAAGCAGTTGTAGAAACTGACGAGAAACATACTGTGTTTACTAAATTTCCCCAATTCTACAGGAGGATAGCACACATAGGATAGATCTTTATTACGATTCAATTAGATTCCGTCACATCTTGGATTTTTGGCTTCCTAAATAGAAGCAAATTTCCCATAATGGGGTCAACCATTTTAATAACATAATTATTTACGAGCAATTACTAAATCAGCAATAGAAAAGATAAAAGAATGTGCTGCTAGAAGTTACCAACGAATGAACGAATCGATTTTGCAAGAAGCAGAAATTGTCTGCGAAAGCAGCAAGAAATTTTGTCTAGAAGATACTGGTGTCAATCGTTCGTTAAAGTACAAAAAAGCTTCTATCCACGCTGGAAAATGGAGCTAGCTCGTAAAAGACAGAAATATCAGCCAATTCTATTCACTCCACCTGGGAGACAGAGCTAACAACACAATCCTTTAGAGTATATTTAGTAATCGGGACAAATTCAAGGCTGCTAAATCGTACTCTAGTAGCCATATAAAACGTCAAAGTATTTGACATAAAATCGAGCTCAAAAGGAAGCCAAAAAAGAAACAAATAGGCAGATAATGTACCCAATAGACAGATAGAAAACTGATGAAATCATAAGCAGGAGAGTAGATAACACAACGTTGAAACAAACAAACAAAATTATGATTAGACTGGCACAATGCAGGTTAGTACAATATGCCTAAAAAGTCTGTCTGTCTTTGTTAAGGATTTTATGACGGAATTGCTAGAAGTAGCAACAGCTTATGGGAGGTGGCGGTTCTTAATGAGCTGTTAAAGGACGATTTTTGACTGTTGGCCGTAGACCAAAAGAAATTTAGCGGCAGGTCAAATTCTATAAGATTATAGAAGCTATTCGAAGCTCGCGCATAAAGGATTTAAAAGTAGAACGCGTTGAATCTTCCACATTTGACAATAGATTCCGCAAACGACACAGCCTCAGAGAATCTGGCACACTCGCCCAGGATAATCGGGAAAGTGCACCCGACGATCGGTGCCATAAACATAAAACCGACCACGCCTACCAGACAGCTCCCAGTCCACGGCTGTAACCGAAGACGCTGACACACTATGCCGCATAGCTAAGACGCGCCCCAGCGCCGATTGATGCTGCAATAGTGCCGGGAGCAATTCGCGCGAGAATCTGCGCGCCCTATCGTCGGCGCATCGATCCGGCGTCAACGGAGCCAGCCTACGCGCCTCGTCGCGATAAATCTCCGAGCCGAATTGGCTCAAGCGCAAGCCAAGAAACTGCGGATCGTCAATCACTATTGAAGCTTCGGCTAAGCGAGTCTCACCTCGACGCTGCCAAACGACGTACAACTCTAGGTGCCAAACTAAGCGACGCCGACCCTCGCACAATGGACAGACGTAGGTTCCATTCGAGCTGCATCGACTGCAGCGTAAAAATCCGGTAGTACCGCCGCAGAAACTACAGAAAGCGCTGTCATCAGTCGATGGTTTCTTTTTACTGTCGCTACCGCAAGCTGGACAAGGTTGAGGCGGTTTACCGCCCGAGCGACAATCGCTGCATCGAATGCGACCTCGACCGCGACAGTAGCCGCAAGAACGAATCGATTCCGTGCCCGGCACGGCAACAGTAGCTTTGCCTTCTAGCCAGTGCTTCAACCGTTCGTCGTCAAGTTCGCCGCCTGGTACAACAATATCCCATGGCGATTCCGGTGGTGCTGGACTACCATCCGCGTCTAACACTACTTGACGTTTTGAACCATCTTCATCAGTATACGGCAAACAGCGCCATTGAAGTCGACGACGCTCGACTAGCAGTTCGCAACGATAGGCCACTGAGCAGCCGTGGTGCTTCTTCATTGTTGGCAACGCCTCTAGCTGTATTCATTTCAATGCAGCAAAACAGATTGAATTCAGTGTAACTTATGCGGGTACATTTTCCTGCACTTACCATATAGGAAAGACAGTGGGATTAGTGAAGCACGGAATGAAATGCAGACCAATAGGAGAGACGAAGATGAGTTTTTAAAACCCGCTCCATCTGACTGTTTCCTTCCTGTCCTTCCCGAAAAAGTACAAAGCCCTATTACAATCAAAGGCTGACGGGTGTTCGCTGTCATGGTTTCACTGAAGCATGACAGATGTTTAAAGACAGACCCGGTAAGCCAAGTTGGATGACAGCTGCTTCGGGACAGAAGACAAACTACGGTAATACGACAAACAGGATTAAGAGATTCAAACACGGGATTCTAGTGGATCAATAAAACTAGCTAACTACAGATTGTCTGAGCAGAGCAGACACAAGAAGACAGTATGCATGCATGATCAAATTACAGCATCGTACACGCAGGAGAGCAACTATAATAAACTATTGAGCAAGTTTACTCAGCTACAGCTATAGCGCCGATCTCTAGTCAACGCTGCATACCGAAAGAAAACACTGGTTATTTTTTTCTGTTAAGTAACTACATTCGATATTCAAGCACTGAGCACAGGAAATATAGCTATTGGGAATAGACAGCTAGGTTGCTTTTACTAGCGTAATATGATCCAGAAGATGCTTTATTTGCCTGTGAGCAAAGCATATTTCTGCTTATCAGATATTTTTAAGGGTTATGATGGCTCCTGTACCCAGTGCCCGAATCGAATGCAGTTTTCGACACATAAAATTTACAGATGGTTTTTTACGGCATGTACTGGTAGACTACGAGGGGTGTCCGGAAAGTTTTTGACACTTTTAATCCCAGAGCAAAAACAGTAGCAGCTGCAGGCACAACGTTGGTGTCATTTTAAATCAGCACATCTCTTCTTTCCAATGAATTCAGCCGCGTGCATTTTAATCATTTCATTCAAAAGTTGTGTGTGAAAAACCATCCCAATGCCACCGACAGTCTTACAGTAAAAGTTTAAAAAATATAAAAGGCGATAATTTTGTCCTCAAAGAAACGACTTGTAGTCATTCATCATCATCATCATCAACCTTCAAGGCAGCCTTCTCAACATAGTCTTCACCTGTAGCAACCCACTACTCATCGCTTGAGCATTCCGTGCCTTTGGCCCTTTTTTCGATTGCACACTCATAATGGTGCATGGTACATTACTTCTGAATGAAATGACTAAAATAAATGCGACTAAATTCATAGGTAAGAAGAGATGTGCCGCTTTAAAATGTACGCCAAAGTTGTGCTTGCGGCTGCTACTGTTTTTTCTCTGGGATTAAAAGTGCCAGAACTTTCCGGACACCTCTCGCAGATAGAGATCTGTGATAAACTTTTCAGGCTATTTTCTACATTATATTTAAACTAACCTACAGTGAACTATGTGAATTTAATCTAGTAAAATTAACTTCAAGACCGACGGCAACTTCACCGTAAAAATATAAATAGACATGCTAGCTGATAGCAAAGTTTATTTCTGTATAAGATGAAAACAAACACTACAGCAGCAATGGTAAGTAGTGCAATTCGAACACGCAAACCTATATAAAACAAGTGAAGTTTTTTGCACACATAAAACAGACATCTATAAATAGAGTGCGATCTTGTCAATAAGAAAAGTAAAAGTTATCACAGCAAAATAAACAGGACGGAATGTTTCTCAAGAACTAAATAAACGTAGAAACGTAGCCAAGCAGATTAGCGAATTCATAATTATACCAAAGAGAAGAATAAAAAGTACAAGGTCTAAGTTGTAGAGGCTTTGTACCATAGCCATCTAGTATTAATTTTCAAAGACGAATAGTTGATAAAAAAATCACATAGAAATCATAAAATATTCGAATATGATTAAAGCAGACGTTGCAATTCCCAAATGTGGATGGCTAATGGCAAGTCGCATTTACAACACGAGAAGTTATGGCGTAACATTCTGTTAATGAAACAGCTGTAGAAAAAACAGCCATTTTTTGATTTTGCAACGATTCGCCTTCTCACCTATGACTGACAAGTTGATCCAACGACATCAAATTTTCCACCTTTTTTGATTCACAGAAATCGTGTAGAATTCATGAAAGAAAATATTTCTTATTAATAAATTTAGGGCACGGAATTTCACAATATGCTATGAAATATCAACTCTAAAACAACAAATCTCACCCCTAGAGATATGTATACAGAGAAATCTTACCCCTGGAGATATGTACGCATAGAAATCTCACCCCTGTAGATATGTATGCATAGAAATCTCACCCCTTGAGATATGTATGCATAGAAAGCTTACCCCTAGAGATATGTATGCATAGAAATCTCACCCTAGAGATATGTATACAGAGAAATCTCACCCCTAGAGATATGTATAGAGAGAAATCTCACCACTAGAGATATGTATACAGAGAAATCTCACCCTTAGAGATATGTATACAGAGAAATCTCACCCCTAGAGATATGTATACAGAGAAATCTCACCCTTAGAGATATGTATACAGAGAAATCTCACCCCTAGAGATATGTATACAGAGAAATCTCACCCCTAGAGATATGTATACGGAGAAATCTCACCCCTAGAGATATGTATGCATAGAAATCTCACCCCCAGAGATATGTATGCATAGAAATCTCACCCCCAGAGATATGTATGCATAGAAATCTCACCCCTAGAGATATGTATGCATAGAAATCTTACCACTAGAGATATGTATGCATAGAAATCTCACCCCTAGAGATATGTATGCATAGAAATCTCACCCCTAGAGATATGTATGCATAGAAATCTCACCCCTAGAGATATGTATGCATAGAAATCTCACCCCTAGAGATATGTATAGAGAGAAATCTCACCCTATAGATATGTATAGAGAGAAATTTCACCCTAGAGATATGAATAGAGAGAAATCTCACCCCTAGAGATATGTATAGAGAGAAATCTCACCCTAGAGATATGAATAGAGAGAAATCTCACCCCTAGAGATATGTATGCATAGAAATCTTACCCCTAGAGATATGTATACATGGGAATGTGAGATATGTATGCACAGAATTTTCAGTCCTTTTCATTCAGATAAATACGTGAAAATTTAACCCATTAAACACAATAAAAGAAACGCCTCCAAGCTAAAGACACAAGGAAACAGGAAATTCTGAATGAAAAGGTCATGAATAGCCAGTAAGGCCGTCACTGATCAGCCTGATTGTCGTACAGCACCAGCCGCATCAGTTTATCGTACACGCCCGCATGCTGCGGCCCAAGTGCCTCGCGAACTCGCCGTTCAGTCTCGTCGACGGTCACATTGTCGTCGCGTTCCAACTGCTCAGCCAAGTCGTAGGCCGGCAGCAGCTTGGTGAACCCGATCTCCGACTCCAGTTCCGCTCGAAGTCGCTCGGCCAGCACTACGGGATCGCCAACCGACGTCTCGTTTTCGTCGTCGTTATCCATCGGCAAGCCGTCGTCGTCGTCCCATTCCGTGGTGGCAATCGACGGCGAGGGCGAAGGCGACGGCGAGGGCGACGGCGACGGCGACAAAGCCGCCGCCTTGCCGAGCGCGTCGCCCATCGAACGGTGAATTTCGTCCATCTCGCTATCTTCGTCGTTGTCATTTTCGTCGAGTTCGTCCATACCTTCGCCGACTGATTTGCCGCGTTTGCACAACCTGACGCTCAAATATTCGTTGGCCTGATCGAATACATCGTCGTCCTCTTTTTTGGCGTTGTCGGCAGATTTTTGTTGCTGCTGCTGTGGCTGCTTAAATTGCTGCAAGCTGCAGAGGCCCTCGGGAATTGAGCTGGCTCGCACCAGAGCGCTGGCCTGCTGCCGCTTCGGCTGCTGCTGCTGCTGTTGCTGCTTTTTCTCTTCTAGCATAGCCCGGAAACCGTGAATCACTTCCCACAGCTCCTCCGGGGTGGGCTTGCGCCTATTAGCCGCGGCGTCTGCTGCATTTTCCAGAGCGGCTGGACCTTCGGCAACCAGAGAGCCCAGCAGCTCATTGGCGTCATCATCCTCCAGCTCAAGCTGCTTCAGCGTCTCAAACATGCTCTGGCGCACCTCCCGCTCCTGCTGATCGGCGGCTGTGTACGGGAATGTAGGGTGGGTATCGTGGGCGTGAATCGCACGACCACCTTCCGCTAAATTTTTGTGTCCCAAATTGTGTCCTAAAGCCCCAAATTAATGAATGAACTACGGGTTGGTGATAGGCACTTTCTAATAAAATGGTTGGCCAAATAAAATCATCAACAGCATGGGGGATTTGGAAGCATCTGGAAGCTTGAAAAGCCGGATAAAAAATAGGAGGCTGTGTACATCCAGTGGAGTAATTAATAACTGATTACAGTATACCTGCCCTAATGGCCATATGTGCAACCGACAGCTCTAGCGCGGCGCATCTGAAGGCTGCGTACGGCTGTTCAGTGCAAGGACTGGGGGGTGGGGTCACCATGTACACCCTCAATTACCCCAGCTAATGCTGGCACCCATTTTACTAGCTGGGCGAACTGAAGCAATGCAGAGTTAGGTGTCTTGCTCAATGACACAAATTGTTTCAGTGGGTTCAGAATCGAACCCCGACCTTTTAGTCGTGAGTCCGACGCTCTAACCTGCATTGCACTGCACTAAACTTTGCATTGTGGCGACCCCCAGTCCATGGACTGAACAGCCGTACGCAGCCTTCAGATGTGCCGCGCATTACCGACAGTAATCAAATTATGTCGACAATTAATGTCGGTATTGCTGGCGAAAACTCACCATCAAACTCGGCAGTTCCAGCCAACAGAGGAGCATTGCCCAGGCGGCGCAGCAGAGTAGATCCCGGTTTCTTATTCTCCCAGGCCTCGCGACGAGCGGCCACAGTTAACGGCTTATCGTCACCATTATTCCCTGTAGGAGACGGCAGTTCCTCGGCCACAATCAACGTGTCGCTAGGCGGCAGAGTTGCCGAGTCCGGCTGCAACGGCAACTGTTCCAGGTGCTTCGCGTTCATTACCCGGCCTTCCCAAGCGTTAGCGGCGGCGGCAGCTCGCTTCCCAGCTATGAGCTCCTTACGCAGACGCCTCTCGTCTGCCGAAGAATTTGTAGTGGAAGCTGCAGATTTAGCTTCATCATTACTATTGGATACTATTGGTACTACTTTCGTTCGATTGCGGCTGAAGCTTCACTTTCTGTATGGGGCCTTGCACCTCCTGCAGCACCTGCGACAGCGGCGGCGGAGGCGGCGGCGGCTGCCGCGGCTTATTGGCTGCTGCTGGCTTGCGAGCTAAATTGATTCGATCGATTGAAAATATTGGGTTATTATCATAATTATATATAATACTGGCACCGCTTACCCACCCCTAGAATACTGGCACCGCTTACTCCACCCCTAGAATACTGGCACCGCTTACCCACCCCTAGAATACTGGCACCGCTTAACCCACCCCTAGAATACTGGCACCGCTTTATCCACCCCTAGAATACTGGCACCGCTTATCCACCCCTAGAATACTGGCACCGCTTATCCACCCCTAGAATACTGACACCGCTTATCCACCCCTAGAATACTGGCACCGCTTATCCACCCCTAGAATACTGGCACCGCTTACCCACCCCTAGAATACTGGCACCGCTTATCCACCCCTAGAATACTGACACCGCTTATCCACCCCTAGAATACTGGCACCGCTTACCCACCCCTAGAATACTGGCACCGCTTACCCCACCCCTAGAATACTGGCACCGCTTACCCAACCCCCCCCCCCAGAATGCTTGGCTCTGAGCACCCTAGAGTACCTGAAAGTACCTAAAGTTTTAACAGTAGTAACAGCAGAACGCTGACTCACGAGTAGCCTCCGCCACCTCAGCAGCGGCCGCGGCAACAATGCCAGCAGCCGCGCCGCCGCCAGCCTTCTGCTGCTTTTTTCTCTCCCAGAAATTGTCCAGCAGTTTCTGGGCTTGATTAGCCGCCTGGCGACCAGCGGCTGCGGCGTTGCGACCAGCCACGGCGGCCTCTCCAGCGGCAGAAACGGCGGCCGCTGCTGCAGCAGGTTTTTGCTGCTTCTGCTGCAACCGTTGCTGGGGCGTCGGCTCGGCCGGTGACCGAGGCGACAGCACATTAACCCAGCCCTCTTGCCGATAAGTGTGCTGCCGCTTCTCCTCCAATTCTTGGCGCTTTTTAGACAGACGCTCCATGTCTTTGTTCTGCACGGCCTTGCTGCGCTGCTGCTTCAACAATGGGCTGGCCGCCGGGGACGGTCGCTTCTTCACCTCGTAGGCTTTGCGAATTGCGGCGGCGCGTTCCGCTTCTCGGCGACGGGCGTCGTTTTGTCGGGACTGCGCCGTTGTACCTCTGGCGCCGCCGACACCGACGCGACCTGGGGTTTGCACCCGGCCAGGTGTGCCCGGCCTGGGCGAGGCGGCCCCGGCAACCCGGCTATTATTGACAGCTCGGGAAGCCGCCGAAGATTTGCGATTGTTGTTGCCAACATTGATTGGCGGCACTCGCTTCTGGGCGGCACCACCGGCGGCTATTGGAGTCTTCGGTCTCGGCGAAGGAGACGGCGAAGGCGACGGCGAAGGCGAAGCTTGAGGCGCCGGTTTCAGCTGAAGCTGGGCGAGCTCCTGGAGAAGGAATGGCGAATGCAATATTTCCAATAATCCTAAATCTATACTAATCTCTGAACCTATACTGATCCCAATAATCCAAATCAATTCTGATCCCAATAATCCAAATCCATACTGATCCCAATAATCCAAATCCGTACTGATCCCAATAATCCAAATCCATACTGATCCTAAAAATCCAAATCCGTACTGATCCCAATAATCCAAATCCGTTCTGACCCCAATAATCCCAAATCTATACTGACCCTAATAATCCCAAATCTATACTGACCCTAATAATCCCAAATCTATACTGACCCCAATGACCCCAATAATCCCAAATCTATACTGACCCCAATAATCCCAAATATGTACTGATCCCAAAAATCCCAAAACCTATATTGATCCCAATAATCCTAAATCTATACTGATCACAAAAATCACATCCCGAATTCATACTAATCCTAATAACCATCTCACATCTGCGGACACTGTCTTGAGCAGTGCCGGGCGCAAGCAGTCTCTCTTAAGCAGAGCTACAACTCCTGGACGATCTCTGCAATTAGAAAAAACAAGTGAAAGTCATTTAGAGCAAGTTTAATTACTGTGTGCATGTACATGTACACACAGAGGCGCTTAAGTTGGTTTTCTGAGCTCCATGGAATTTCCGTGGACTTTCCTGCAGTACAGAAACTGTACACACAGTCTACATATAAAATGCTTGTATGTCATCACAAATGGACACAAGTTAAGGACAGCAATAAATTATGCTACTGTCAGTAGCAAAAAATGAACTTAAACGTTTTTCACTCACTTGGGATTCTTCCTCAGCATAGCGGTGCAGATCGCGCGCAATTCCGCACTGTATTTTGTTGGCAAAGGCGACAGTGCTCCCAATTTAATATTCATGTAGAGCGTCTTGACATTTCTGGCACAGAATGCAATTCTCAGAGCCAGCAACTCATACAGGACGCAGCCCATGGACCAGATATCAGTCTTGTTATTGTAGGCCTCTCCCTTCACAATCTCAGGACTCAAATAATTAGCCGTGCCAATGCCTGTTACGGCAAGTTGCTGAGTAAAATCCAGAGTTTTTGCAACGCCAAAATCGCCTAGCTTAATAACCTTTCCATTGCGCATCAGGAATATGTTCTTCGGTTTGATGTCCCTGTTGATAGATTAGTGTTAAGTTTATTATTGACTTTAATAGTCATTTTACTCGTAAAATAGTTATACACTATAAGTTTATGTCTCCAATTCTTAAAAAATCCGATGACGACCCCCTCAGGTCCTTCGATAGGCCACTGACAAACACTCAGGTCCTTCGATAGGCTTCTGACAACCCCCTCAGGTCCTTCGATAGGCTGCTGACAACCCCCTCTGGTCCTTCGATAGGCTGCTGACAACCCCCTCAGGTCCTTCGATAGGCCACTGACAACCCCCTCAGGTCCTTCGATAGGCTGCTGACAACCCTCTCTGGTCCTTCGATAGGCTGCTGACAACCCCCTCAGGTCCTTCGATAGGCTGCTGACAACCCCTCAGGTCCTTCGATAGGCCACTGACAATCCTTCTGGTCCTTCGATAGGCTGCTGACAACCCCCTCAGATCCTTCGATAGGCTGCTGACAACCCCTCAGGTCCTTCGATAGGCCACTGACAATCCTTCTGGTCCTTCGATAGGCTGCTGACAATCCCTCTGGTCCTTCGATGGACTGATGGAATAACGTAATCTCTCCTTTGTGTCGCATATACATATCTTCAGAGATAGTATCTATGCATTAAATACAGAGCGCTTATATTCATTAGCATCGCATACCTATGAATAATTCTCCTATCGTGAATATACTTCAAGGCCAGACAGAGCTGAGCAAACCAATCCATTATTAACTCTTCGGCAAAAGGCATTTTTTGATTGTCAATTCGATCGCACAAGTCTCCGCCGTCGCAAAACTCCATAACGATGCACAGTGAGGTGGGCAGAACAAACGAATCAAAATAGCGAACGATACCGGGATGCTCAAACGAGCGCAACAATTGCACCTCCTGGCGAGCCCAGTTCTGTTCGCGCTTATCTTTGAGAGTACTAAGCAAAATCTCTTTTAAAACACATTGACAGCCATCTGATTTTCGTCGAATTAGTGTGGCATTGCCGAAAGCGCCTTTGCCTATGCGTCGAATAAATTCGTAGGCTGACGGACAGGACATTTTCTGATGACTGACTCCACAAAAATTACTTTATTCTAGATGACGAGGGCTACCTTTGAATATACCTGTTGCTTAGCAGGAACAAGATTTGGAAGTTTTTTTCTTAATTCAAACGCTTCAAACAATTGAAAATTGTCTACTTTCTGCAAAAATAATTCCATTGTTTGACAATCTAGTTTAAAACGAGACAAGCTTTAAGTAAAATTTTATTTGGAGAAAGTTTACTTTCTTGCACCTCAACCTTTCGGTCAAAGGTATCCGTTGGACGAAATTTCATGGACCCCAAGAAGCATCAAGCTTTTCCTCTGTGACCTGTTCTTGTTTTAAACTCAAAGTTCGAAGATTAAACGACGATACCTTGCCAATCTTTCTTATCTTTTAAATGGGCACTTGTACACTAGTGTCAGATCAGATCGCATCGAGTCCTAAACATTAATTGCATTTAAAGCGATAAATGAGGCAAATTCTCCGTTGCATACGATATAAAAAGGCTGCCATTTTATGAATCATAAATCAGAAAGCCTCTTGAATTGGGGGGCCTAGCCTCAGTTTTATCTGTGAGCTAGGCATACTAGGTGGAACAAAAAGTACTCGGCCTAACCTAGAAAGGATAAGACTATTGAAATGAAAACTGTATATCTACTTAAGCAACTATTACTTATATGAGCTTATTCTGACTTTCTGCCTTTTAGCTTTGCATGCCCTAATAGAACCTAAAGTTAGTACCCCCTTGTTTTTCAGCAAAATGTCAAAAATCGAGTTCCGTGCAATCATAAAGTTTTTAGTGAAAGAGGGTGAAACTCCAACCAATATTCACCAACGCCTGCATGCTGTCTACCCGGATTCTTGCCCGTCATTTTCCACTATCAAGGCTTGGGCAGCCGAATTCAAGCGGGGCAGAGAGAGCATAGAAGATGACCCCCGCAGTGGCCGGCCTTCAACAGCATGCACTGAAGAGAACAGCTTGGCCATGGAGAAGCTCATCATGGCTGACAGGAAACTGTCAATGAGTGAAATAGCCACTACTCTGGGCATCTCTTATGGCTCGGTTTCAACCATTGTGCATGATTTTCTTCAGATGCAGAAAGTCAAAAGCAAGTGGGTACCCAGAATTCTCACTGTCCAAATGAGGGCTGATTGGGTAGCCTGCTGCAAGGAGCTGCTCGCATTCTTTGATGAATCACCGGATGACTTTCTAGCCCGAGTTGTAACCGGTGATGAAAGCTGGGTTCACCACTACGATCCCGAGACTCAGATGGAATCGCGTCAGTGGAAGCACCGAGATTCACCACCACCATCCCGCCCACTGAGCAAGGCCTCTGCTGGGAAGATTCTGATGACAGTCTTCTGGGACTGCAATGGCGTGCTGCTAGTGGACTTCTTGGGCCACAAGCAGACAATCAATGGTGCTTACTACGCCCAGCTGATCAGCCGTCTGCGCGATGCAGTCAAGCAGAAACGCCGTGGGAAGCTGACCCATGGTGTGCTGCTGCTGCACGACAACGCCCCTGTCCACAAGTCTCGAGTTGCACAGTGTGCCATCCGTGAAGCAGGGTTCGAAGAACTAAATCACCCACCCTACTCACCAGACATAGCCCCCAGTGACTTCTTCCTATTTGCCAATTTGAAGAAGGACCTCCGTGGCAAGCAGTTCAGCACCGATCATGAGCTGGTGCAGGCTGTGAGCAGCTGGTTTGAGTCAAAACCTGTGGACTTCTACCACTCAGGCATCAGTCGGCTGCGCGATCGGTGGCTGCGGGTGCTGAATGCTGATGGGCAGTACATTGAGTGACTATAAAAATTTTGAGCCTCACTGCCATCTTTATAGGTTAGGCCGAGAACTTTTTGATCCACCTGGTATTCTAGTCAATTTCCAATCCGCCATTATCTTGCAGCTAGAGTCTGTTTGTCACTCCGAACCTGCAACTCACTTTCCGTATTCCAAATTTGCCAATTGGCTTTGCACACCTTTGATTTCATCCCCAGCTATTGGATTGGAGTATTTATTCACGATACTCAGTGCCAGACGAATGCAAATTCTGACTTGATGCAGTTCCTATTCCAGTGACATTGTCATTGTATCTCTGTCTCTCAAGATACCCTTCGTTTCTACTCTCTGTAAGAGAAAGTACAGCTCAGCAGCAGCCAATGACTAACGGTTCAACTCAAAATTTACCACTCATCCCGGTTTGGCATGGGAACGGGCTGCATTGAGCATTCCATATTTATACGGCTTATTAGTATGCAGCTTAGACTCAAACCCGAATCTCTATATTTCTGCTCTATCACCCAAAACGCCGGCTATTGTCAAGGAAACAGATTAAGCATGTCAAGCATTCCAGTGAAGCATTGGGAAGCAATGGCTGCTAAACGAGGCGGCGGCAGTAACAGCTTTAACGGATGGAGCAGGCGCGAACTAACAGCGGCCGGTAAAGTTCGCGAAGTGATTCAGCATTCGTTGCAGCACCAACTGGACCTGATTAATCGGCGCAAGCTCGAAGCTAGACGAAGAATCGACACAGAAATAATCTATCTTCGACTAGAATACCGTCGGATACGCTGCGTCAGCGTCAGTCCTACAGCAGACGACTGGCTGGCCATGACAGCTTCAACTCGCGACAAGCTGGCTCGTCAAGGACTGCTATTGAAACGTGGCAACACAAGCCTTTAGACAGTCTATTTGTTACTGAACTGTCTGCTATACTAACTGCAGGAAAAAATCGAAAATTGTTATCAAATATACTATATACAGTTTGGTGTATTGACTGAATTTCATGTGTCTCTCTTCTACAGATATTTTTGTTTCAAAAGTATTTCTGCAAGCGATTTCTACCAGACAATATTTTAATACTGTTGAGTTTTATTGAGTCAGTTCTGTCTTAAAATAAGGCTAGTATGGTCTAATTGACTTTCGGGAGCCACTGGGCCAGTTTATGGTGACTAAATAAAAGCTTCGAAAGTTTTTAAAAAGACAACTTTTCAAAATAGGCAATAAAATAGTGTACTTTGCCTATGCACACTACATGCACATACATTTTATACTACTTAACAGAAGTAATATTGCTTTTGTCGTGTTTTGTGATTGCTTGGCCAATGACTTCAGCCACCTCTCACTCAAATAACATGAATCTCCACTGCTCAAGTGTCGCTCCATCAGGATTTGTGTTGAAATTCTGTTCTGATGTTCTGATCTGGGATCGCTATATGCTACAGTGAAAACTCAAGCCATCCATCAAAATTGCTCAGTTTCCATTAGGGTCCAGTTGATGGCAGTAGTCAGCTAAGTGACAGCTTCTAACCTGCTGGCCTGTACAAATGTTGACTGAATGCGGTGAACAAAAGAATTTTATACTCTTAATAAAACTAACACATATGCCTTTTTTGACTTGCCTTGCAGGGCAAGGTGGCAGCGATATGTCATCCATTGCGTATAGATATTTGTGGACCTATTATACAAGTTACATATAGCTTAGCTTGACTAACCAATAGAAAATGAAAGCGTCTTGTTGTCATTGTAAAAAACTCAAACCATTCCTTTTATTCTGGCTCATTGTTCCATATAGCATGACCAATTAAGTTGTCTATGGCTTGTTTTCTCAAGTTAATTTAAGCACTTGACCACAGAACTCTAATGGGCCATTCCTTTTTGCATGCCCACTGTTCCACATAGCACAACAAAAGCAATAATAAAGAATGTCTGGTGTGGTTGTAGCTATGTTGAAAAATCACAAAAGACTTTATATATCATTAGTTTATTGGGCTTCTTAATTAGTCTACACAATTTTGAGATAAATTAAACTCAAAATTCCAAGGCAATTTTAATAATCAATTCACTTTTTAACAAAAGCCCATACTTAAAAATAGTTAACTTGTTAATAACCAAGTAGCTAAAATTATATAGGATAATTACCATAGTGACTCAAATAAAAATAAAATAAAATGAATAAAAAATACCTTAAACTTTGTTATCCTAAACCAAGATCCTTAGAACTAGAACTTATACTCATAGAGTTCCAATTGTTAATCTTTAATTCAAGGAACCCAAATCTCAAAAATGGAAAGCTATATATTCATTAGTACTAATATTATTGCACTAGCTGAGACATGGATTATTGTCAGTTTTGGGCATAATTCCGATACTCTGATACTCCAATACTATTGGCAATACATTTTGGGTATCGGAGTATTAGAAGCCAATACTTTTTTGACAATATTAGACTTTGGTAACTTTTGATAAAATTTTCAAATTTTATCAATAGTCCAATACTTTTGAAATTTTGAACATGCAAACAATCAAAATTTCTTTAAAATGAATGAAATAGTGATGTAATTTTTATAGAAAGAAATGATAAATACTTCATTTTTTGGTCAACAAGGGTGAAAAAACATATTTTCTTTCTTAAAACAAGTTTTTAGATAAAAAATAGCCTTCACCATATATATATATACTTTATAATGAGTTGGTAATTACTAATTATCATTAAAATTATATTATTTATTTATCAATTATCATGCTGCAAGTTCTGCAACACTTTTATTGTTAGTCACTAATTGCCAATTGATTTTACAATTACAATTACAAACATAAAAAGCCACCATGTAAAACATTTATGTGACTCCATGTCAAACATTAAAGAGCTACCATGTTAGACATATATATGACTTCATGTCAAACATATTTGTGACTCCTTGTCAGACATTAAAGAGTAACCTTGTCAAACATATACATGACTCCATGTCAAACATTGAAGTGACACCATGCTGAACATTAAAGAGCAACCATGTCAAACATAAAGAGCCACCATGTCAACCATAAAAGAGCCACCATGTAAAACATATATGTGACTCCATGTCAAACATAACATATATGTGACTCCATGTCAAAAATTAAAGAGCCACCATGTCAAGCATAAAAGAGCCACTGTGTCAAACATTAAAGAGCCACCATGTCAAACATTAAAGAGCCACCATGTTGAACACTAAAGAGCCATGTCAAACATAAAAGAGCCACCATGTAAAATATATACATGATTCCATGTCAAACATATACATGACTCAATGTCAAACATATATGTGACTCTATGCCAAACATATATGTGACTCCATGTCAAACATATATGTGACTCCATGTCAAACATATATGTGACTCCATGTCAAAAATTAAAGAGCCACCATGTCAAGCATAAAAGAGCCACCATGTCAAACATAAAGAAACACCATTTCAAATGTAAAAAGAAGCTTCATGCCTGACATAAAGGAGCCACTATAAAGCTAATGATATTATTGCACTAGCTACTTGTTGTCTTGGTAGATGCTTGATATTTAAGGATAGATTATTGCTATTAGGGGGATGTTTGCTATTGGAAAGATGCTTGCTATATGAGATAACTTAATATTAGAGGATGCTTGCTCTTGGGATAGAGGGTACTTTTTATCTGAGAGGGGGTTTGCTATCTAGAAGATGCTTTTTGCTATTGTATTTAGGGAGGAGCTTGCTATTTGGGGGATGCTTGCTATTTAGGAGATATTTACATGCTGTTGTCTGGGATGTTTGCTGTCTTGGGATTTTTTGTTGTCTATTTTTTACTTGTAAAGAACAAAGATTCTATCTAGATATCCTTTATGGGGGGGGCAAAGATTGCTAGTTTTTTGTTATAATTAGGATAAGCAAGAAAGATAAATAATATCAGCTAAAAGGGTCTTTGATACAGCACAAAAAGGTCATTTATTGTCATAATGCAAAAGTCATTTATTATTGCAATATTATGCCTAGCTTAGACTTGAGAGCGTGGCTATGTAGGCAACTAGGTATACACTAGCATGATCTAGACTATAGCTATGTTGAAATTCAGATTCAGTTGGTTTTATTATTGATAGGTAGTCCTATGTATTAGCTATGTTATAAGTCAAAACTAAAGACAAATAAAAATAGTTATAGCTTAAAAACTTGGTATAAAAGAATCCAAAAGTGGCATAGTCATATTTGGGTAATTAGGGGCTAGACCAAATCAGTAAATGAAATGATGAAACCAACCTAGGCCTAGTCCTAGGCCTTAATGAAAAAAATTTAAATCAAGAAAAATTGTCTTAGTAAATAGGCTTAGGGCCTTGGCTTAGGTTAGGTAGGCCTAAGCTAGGTATAAGTATAAGAATCTAGAATCTAGAGTTTACAAACAAGTCTAATGCTTATATTATAGGCTGGGCCTAGTAGGCCTAGTAAATAAATCAATCAACTCAATTTCTTAGCTTAGGCCTAATTAAAATACATACTAATAAATTTAGAATATACAACCAAACCTGATAAGCCCAGAATATAATTCAGGCAGAAAACCAAGCAAACAGCAAAGCAGCCAAGGCTTACTAAGGTAAGGTTTTATACTTTAGTTGTTAGTCTATATTATATAGGCGATAGGCCTAGACTTTACTTCAACTTTAACTCCAGCACAGCACTGAGCACTACAATGATATGTTCAAGGTTGCAGAATTTTATTTAACATTTTGGTGCAAACACAGGCCAAACCCAGATAGGCCATACCCTGAGCTAAGACTGCTAAGTCTGTTGTGTTAGGACTAGCACTTTTTCATTGTCTTATATGTCGGCCATATTTTAATATTTTATGCATGGTAATTTTATGCATGGTCAAAAGTCCTTTAAGGAAATGGTCGAATAGGTACTAATGCCCATTTAAAGCAATTACAGTACGTATTATACATTATAAAAAAGCCAAATTTTAGGCTTTACTATCGCCTAGCTCCATTGTATTGTATTCTTTAACAATCGATTTCAGTTTTCAGTGGTTTCAGTATTAAGGTTAAAGCCAGTGCAGTGGGTGCTTGTTTTAGCACGATAAAATGCGCTTTAAAGTCATTAACTTTCAGATTAAAAAACTTTTAAATATCTTGTTTTAAATAAACAAGACTTTTACTTGATTGCTTGCTTGGGTGCTTTTAATTTGTTATACTAAATTAAGCGTGCGTTTTTAAATAACACTTATTCCTAGAACGGCGATTTTCGATTTCGCGGCTGAATAGGCGCGGAAATAAGGAACTTATAGTTGTGTGCAGTGCTCTTCGTCAGCCGTATTTCTGCAGTCTTTAAAAGACAGTTCATTTGTAAACTATTTGCAGATTCTATGTCTTGGATATAATATTCGATATATATGTTCGTATTCTAAATAGTATACGAACTTCACGCTTGTAAGTTTTGATTGATCGTCTCTAGCTCTCTGCTTTGACTGTTTTCACCGTAACGGCGTAAGGCGTAACACCACGAATCGAAGTTCTAAGTCTACGTAAGAATTTGTTACTTCTAAATTTTCTGATGTACAATATATGTTCTGCTGAACAAGAAAGTATAGACCAAAACAAAGTTATCAGCCATGAACAGTTGTAATAATCTGTCAACTAATTTGTATAAAAAATGTTTGAAGTGCAATACAATACTTAAGAAGTTGCACGCTAAGTTTTGTGCACGATGCGGACAAAAAGAGTTTTTTAAATACTATTGCTCGAAATGTTTGCTTTCTGCGTCGCCATGCCTACACCAAATTGATTTGTGGATGAAGAGCTGTATCTCATGTGAAGAGGAAGCCGATGAACTGGACAGCAAGTTTTGCTCCGAATGCGGTGAATCGAGTGGCTTTCAACTATTTTCTGCTGACTGCTCTGCAGAAACCACGACTTTACCCAAGCAAGAATCCTCAGAAAGTGCGAAATGTGTTGTCCAGGCTGCTCCGTTAGATGCTCAATATCAGTCGGCACCTGCGAATAAAACTTCTGGAGCTGCACCTGTAGTTCAGAATGCCACACCTCAGCCGGCTCCTACACCTGTTCAAGCTACACCTGTAGTTCAGAATGCCACACCTCAGCCGGCTCCTACACCTGTTCAAGCTTCACCTGTAGTTCAGAATGCCACACCTCAGCCGGCTCCTACACCTGTTCAAGCTACACCTGTAGTTCAGAATGCCACACCTCAGCCGGCTCCTACACCTGTTCAAGCTACACCTGTAGTTCAGAATGCCACACCTAAGCCGGCTCCTACACCTGTTCGAGCTACACCTGTAGTTCAGAATGCCACGCCTCAGCCGGCTCCTACACCTGTTCGAGCTACACCTGTAGTTCAGAATGCCACACCTCAGCCGGCTCCTACACCTGTTCGAGCTACACCAGTAGTTCAGAATGCCACACCTCAGCCAGCTCCTACACCTGTTCGAGCTACACCTGTAGTTCAGAATGCCACACCTCAGCCGGCTCCTACAACGGTTCGAGCTGCATCTGTAGTTCAGAATGCCACACCTCAGCCGGCTCCTACAACGGTTCGAGCTACACCTGTAGTTCAGAATGCCACACCTCAGCCAGCTCCTACACCTGTTCGAGCTACACCTGTAGTTCAGAATGCCACACCTCAGCCAGCTCCTACAACGGTTCGAGCTGCATCTGTAGTTCAGAATGCCACACCTCAGCCAGCTCCTACAACGGTTCGAGCTGCATCTGTAGTTCAGAATGCCACACCTCAGCAAGCTCCTACACCTGTTCGAGCTACACCTGTAGTTCAGAATGCCACACCTCAGCCAGCTCCTACAACGGTTCGAGCTGCATCTGTAGTTCAGAATGCCACACCTCAGCCAGCTACAACTGCTGAAGCTGCACCTGTAGTTCAGCTTGCCACATCTCAGCCAGCTACAACTGCTGAAGCTGCACCTGTAGTTCAGCTTGCCACACCTCAGCCAGCTACAACTGCTGAAGCTGCACCTGTAGTTCAGCTTGCCACATCTCAGCCAGCTACAACTGCTGAAGCTGCACCTGTAGTTCAGCTTGCCACATCTCAGCCAGCTACAACTGCTGAAGCTGCACCTGTAGTTCAGCTTGCCACATCTCAGCCAGCTACAACTGCTGAAGCTGCACCTGTAGTTCAGCTTGCCACACCTCAGCCAGCCCCTACAACTGTTCGAGCTGCACCTGTAGTTCAGCTTGCCACACCTCAGCCAGCCCCTACAACTGTTCGAGCTGCACCTGTAGTTCAGCTTGCCACACCTCAGCCAGCTACAACTGCTGAAGCTGCACCTGTAGTTCAGCTTGCCACATCTCAGCCAGCTACAACTGCTGAAGCTGCACCTGTAGTTCAGCTTGCCACACCTCAGCCAGCTACAACTGCTGAAGCTGCACCTGTAGTTCAGCTTGCCACATCTCAGCCAGCTACAACTGCTGAAGCTGCACCTGTAGTTCAGCTTGCCACATCTCAGCCAGCTACAACTGCTGAAGCTGCACCTGTAGTTCAGCTTGCCACATCTCAGCCAGCTACAACTGCTGAAGCTGCACCTGTAGTTCAGCTTGCCACACCTCAGCCAGCCCCTACAACTGTTCGAGCTGCACCTGTAGTTCAGCTTGCCACATCTCAGCCAGCCCCTACAACTGTTCGAGCTGCACCTGTAACTCGAACAGGTCAGTCTCAAAGTCAAGCTCAGCAGCTGCATTTAGATGTAAGTGCTTTTTCTTAATGTTTTTACTTTTGATTAGAAATCTGCAGGCAACTTTAACACCTTTATGAAATATATACCAAGTGGCGCAGGTATAGCTTTTTGCAGCCCAATGGGTAGCACACATTGAATTTAATCCAAGGTCTGTTTGCTAAAGTGATGGAGTTTTTGTCTATGGTAGCAAGATATGGTGGCACAGTAGCACTTAATTTGTCCATAGCGGCTATGTAACCCAACCACGAGTTACAGCTGTGTAATGCAATTAATTTGAGCTATTGTCACTGTACCAACACCGGGTAATTACCTCTCATAAATTCATAATCGTAGAATATGATAGTATTTGGATGAGCTGAATCCGCCTTGATGTAATTCCGGAATCCGAGCTCCATTTTGTAACCGCGTACCATCCATATAATGATGGGCGCCTGTTGTTGGAAATTCAGTCCATTAACGTCGAGTAGACTGCACCATTAATGCAGTTATTGATCGTTTTCTTCGAGTCCGAATCTTGAGTCCAGTCTCATCCAGATAAATTCGATGAACCACTGGATCAAGAATGGTAGGCCATTCGGAAAACTCTTGCCTTCTCTCAACCATCTGCAGGCTGTTGCGTACCGCTGGAATTCAGCGTCTCTACCAACAATTTTCAATGTTTATCGGTCGCTTTTCAGAGCTCTACTGATAATCGAAAGCTTACAACTAACTGGAACTATTCGCTCAACTTCTGCTGCATTTGCTGCAACCTTAACAATTAAGTGCTTGTCTCAAATGCATCCAGTAGCAGTTGGACCTGTCAAGACTCCAGCAAATTGCTTTGGTGATTGAACCTTTTTCAATTGTACTGCACATTAAGTGATTCTGGGTGATGTCTTATGATCACACTACGAGCTACGAGTACATGTACACGTACGAGTATGAGAGCTGTTTCAAAGTCTAGTCCGCAAGACACTAAATCTTTATTGCTTCAGTTCACCCAGCTGTAAAATGGGTGCCAGCATTAGCTGGGGTAATTGAGGGTGTGTGTGGCGACCCGCCAGTCCTTGGACTGAACAGCCGTATGAGCCTTCAGATGCAACGCGCAATAGCTGCGGTCCATTAAGGTGGGTGTAATCCAACATTATTTGTATTATTATATTCATGTGATTTCATTCATTCTAGCAGAATTACCCTGTCAAGACGGCAGGGCCGACTTCCTCCATGGGAAACTTTGTTCGTAGCCAATCAATGCGCGGCAGTCGCAGCAGGGGTTATGGTGCTCTAAGGTAAGATATTGTTGCATTGTGATGCTGTCGCTTGGCTTGCATTCATATTTGTTACTAATCAGTAGCTAGTGAGTGCCTCTGTTGCTGTATTTTTGCGTCAGAAATCAAGCTGTCAATTGTTATCAACAGTTGCCATTTATAGATATAGGAAAATTCCTTTCTAAAATCAGTTTAGATTGTAGTCACTCGTGAAACTGACATTATAGCGATGGCAAACAATTTTTTGGTAACTACGTTGACCAAGCTAAAGCTTAAAAGTCTAGGCGTAAATTTAACAAAAGGCAGTTGTTAAATGTCCGGTGACCGGACGAATAGCGATGTGGTTATTTGTCCGGTTACTGGATAATGGCCATGCTTTCCCGTTCATCTGGTTAATACCGGACAAATAGGCTTTATTATTTGACCGGTTAAATTGATAATCCTAAAATATCTATTTTATAGAACTACAAGGGTGATCCTAGACTTCAAAGACTTCTTACTCGTATCTTGATTATTATGTTGTTATACTAGTGTTTGTCTTATACACCAAATTATGCCGAATTGAATACACTGCTTTTCTTATACATGTACACTAGTGTCTACTAGTATACAACAAAATATTAATCAGTATACGTGAAAAAGTCTTAAAAATCTAGAATATTCATCAGTTAGCAATTTGACCGGACAAATAGTAAAAAGGCTATTCGTCCGGTCACCGGACAAATAACGACTGCCTTAACAAAACGGAATACCTGGAACTTTAATGACATCAAGCAGAGAACTTAAAAAACCTGCTCAAAAACCCCATGCAGGCGTCCTCAACCTTCCTACCACGAGAGTCTGGAAGAGTGTCGCGGCTGGATCGAGGCCACCATGAAGACAGTGCTAAGCATGTCCGATGCAGCCGATCTCAGTGGCGACTCGAGTGTCCGTCTGGCAAGCGTGAGCCGCGAAGTGGAAGAACGGTGGAGCAACGTGAGCACCGTTTCTTGGCTTGGACGGCAACTTGTCAAGGGCAATTCTGGTAACGTTGAACTGTGCGGTGAGATAGATCAGCAGGTGCGACACCTAAAAGAGAGCTATGCCGGACTGAAAGAAGCGATTGAGCATCTGCATCTGCAGGTGAGGGCTTTTCGATCGATCAATCAAAGTACTAGTAAAGCTGCTTTAATCGCTTGAAAATTACTTTACAACTGCTCTGACACACGTTCAAAGTTTATTAACAAGTTGATGATGGATGCTTAAAAATATCTTATAATGATCAATGTAGATGCTACATTTTGAGAAAACTATCGCCCTTCCAGCTGTCGCATACCGGCGACTCCAGCCATCGTTCCGACAACTGGAAGACAACCTCAGAAGCTGTCACACCGGCACAGGTAAGGATAAAAATGAGTCTTCATTGAGTTCTATTCAGTAATATTTGTGTCCTAAATTATACATCGAGAATTCCTTTTGTACTGTTTATTTCAGACAAGTTTCATGCAGTCTCTGCCGGCTCAAGCTGAGGCTGTAATGAACCGGCAAGGGCCTCAGCAACTTTCAGATGGACGTGTTAGCTCTCAAGGTGCCGAGGCTATAGTTAAAGAAGACACAAATTTCCATCAACAGTTTCACCGATCCGGCTCATTTCGCGATCGACGCCATCAAAATTTTCGTAGAAAGCAACATGCGGATAGGCAGCAGCAACGACAGCCGCCAACTCTTTACGAAGAGGAAGCGGCCGCCCCACCGGATTTCGGCGAGGCAGCCCAAATGCGCGAACAGTTTTCCATACGACTGAGGCAGTGTACAACTCAGATAGAACAGACCATGACTGCTATCTTGAACGAAGCTTCAGCGCAGGATGCCGAAAAATCGAGTCAGCCTTTTAATCCAAAAAGAGCAGGCCTGTTTCAGATGTTTGCACCGTCTCCATCCATGCAACAACAGGAGCAGCGGATGCAACAGCACCAAAGTCAGTTGCTGGAGCAACAAGATAAACGACTAAACGATTTGTGCTCCGAGACTGACAGACTCAAAACTAGAGTTGACGAAGTCGGTCGATTGGCTCAACAAATTATGAAGCTAAATCCCAGAAACCGTTACGAGATCAAACAGCAGGTGGATCAGCTTAAGCACAGCTACGGTGTGCTCAAAGAGATCGCGAAGCAGATTCGGGTATGCTCATTTACGTTTTTCATCTTTTATTCTTTCAGAAAATTTGCTCATTTTTCCTTCCATTTCTTGCAGGAGAAGTGCAAAAGACGTTTTGACTGCGGCCACACTGAAGAACTTGACTGGCGCACTTCCTGTCGGCGAATGAACAATCGATTTTGCTCCAAGTGCTGGTCACTGGCGTCCCAGATTCACACGGAGCGGCTGGCTGACGGCAGTCGGGACGGCAGAGGCGGCACCGAGCGTACCGAGCTAAACGAAGACAGCGAAGAGACCGCTTTGGAATACGTTAAAATCCACGATAGAGTAATGCGCTACATAAAACCGGAGCACAAAATCAGTGTCCAAGTGAAAAGCATTGAAAGGATTGTTAATCCAACTCTGGATGGGCGTCTGTACAATGTGTATAATGAACTGTTTAAAAAAAATTGCTCCCCAGAACTGCTCATTCACGGAACTTCCGGCAGTAGCGCTGAGAGCATCATCAAGGATGGATTTCGCATCGGATCTAAAGGCATGTTTGGTGCTGGTGTCTATTTTGCCACCGACACTACAAAGAGCGCCCAGTACTGTAGGGAGAGCGGAGTGAAGACTCTGCTATTGTGCGAGGTTGTTCTTGGCAAGACAATGCTATGCAAAGCACCCAGACATGACCTGACCTTGGATTCGATTCGAGCTGCCGGCTACGATTCTGTGTTTGCTAAAAGAAATACCAAGAAAACTGGAGGAGTCGTCAATGATGAGTACATAGTGTACCGGCCAGAGCAGGCCACGCCGAGGTACCTGGTTAAGTTCACGTGAAATTTGCACTGAAATTTTTCGCGTCCACATTTCCATGTGACAGATGTTTTTTTCAGTTTGCGTTTTTACCGCTTTCTTGTCGAGGTTTTTTGGCACTTTTTAATCTAAATTCCAAAAGCCACAAATGCGAGTTATCTTTCTAAACCAAGGCATACTATTGCTGCACAGGGAGAGTGACAAATTGACTGCCGCAATTCGACTGTCACAAATTGACTGCCGATGATCGACGTTAGGGTTTAGGAATTAGGGTTCTGTCTATGGTTTAATGTAGGTTTCGGTAGGGTTGGGTTCAGGTTATTGTTTAGCAGTCAATTCGTGGCAGCAATATTATCGTTAGTCAAATAATGGCTTTTCAGACCAAAATTCACCACCCTTTTATGCCGTTTCCCAGTACACAAAATCTATAGCTTGAAAAAGGTGCATTAATGCGTTTTTTCAGATCCAGAGTGTTACCACGTTTTTCTATTCTTTATTCATTTGCTTATTTAATTGTGAGCGTTTTGCGAGTTGCATGTTATCAATTCATTGACCGTTTGTGTATAATGCGTTGCGACACCCTCAATACTTGTTAAAAACATTTTGTTGCGTGGTGTATTTTAAATTGCAGTTGATTTTTATGTTATTTCTGACGTTTAGAAAAAATTTTTATTCCGAACACAAATATTTATGCTTTCCGAGATACCGTCTGCTTTCTGGTGGTACACAAGGATGTGCTTAACTTTACTTAATTAAAAAGTGTTTTCCGAGTACTATATGCCCCAGCATCGCTTTGAATTTATCCATTACATGTATAACAACTTGGACTGTCTACTGCATAATGCTTAGCGTGTTAGCTTTTTTTAGTCATTGGCTATAAGAACAGTGTCGGATCTAGAATTTCATTTGGGGGTGGGGGGCGGTCCAAGTTTGGGGCGCCAACATATGTATTGCAATATGAGGGGCGCCAATTTTAACCTTGGGGCGCAAAAATGCGTGTAGGGGGCGATAAAGCTTAGGGTCGCAAAAAATGCGTGTAGGGGGGGAATCAAGCTTAGGGTCGCAAAAAATGCGTGTAGGGGGGGAATCAAGCTTAGGGTCGCAAAAAATGCGTGTAGGGGGGGGGGGGGGAATCAAGCTTGGGTCGCAAAAATGCGTGTAGGGGGGGGGAATCAAGCTTGGGTCGCAAAAAATGCGTGTAGGGGGGGAACCAAGCTTAGGGTCGCAAAAAATGCGTGTAGGGGGGGGGGGAGTCAAGCTTAGGGTCGCAAAAAATGCGTGTAGGGGGGGGAATCAAGCTTAGGGTCGCAAAAAATGCGTGTAGGGGGGGGGAGTCAAGCTTAGGGGCGCAAAAAATGCGTGTAGGGGGGGTGGGGAATCAAGCTTAGGGGCGCAAAAAATGCGTGTAGGGATGGGGGAGTCAATCTTAGGGTCGCAAAAAATGCGTGTAGGGGGGGGCGAAAAATCAAGCTTAGGGGCGCAAAAAATGCGTGAAGGGGGCGAAAAATCAAGTTTAAATGGCGCAAACTTATGTTTTTAGGGGGCGCATTATGTTCTATCAAGCTGTTTCGGGGAAGAGCGGCCGCCCCCCGCCCCCTCTCCTAAATCCACCCCTGGCTAAGAGCATCTGCTAGATGTAACCAGAGCAAATTCTAAAAAGCATTTGTCTTCAACAATTCAGCTATAACGGCTACAGCTACTGTTTTAGCGAGTTCCATCTCTTTAATACAAACAGTACAGCTATCAGCTCATTCCAAGTTAAAAAAACTATTGCACTTTGTATGCTCTAGACCAGGGGTTGGCAAACCCCTGAAAGGCTAGATAGAGAACCTAGCTCATGACTGCGGGTCAGAGGAGAGGAGAGAAAAGAGACTTCAGACTCGACTAGAGAGCTGAGAAGAGACGCAAACCGTGAGCAGGCCGAACTGCTATTGTGAAATTTCAAAGGACCCTCTGGCCGGAGTTTGTCGACCCCTGCTCCACTTAGACGTTCGCGCTAAGTTGGTTTATTAATAATGCGCTAACGCATTGGGTCGCGTGATGAAGTACTACCAACCAGGGAGCTTACTATCCATAACAACCTTCGGCTTTTGAGGTTGATGAACAAACTATATCCCTAGCCCACACCGTCACAAAAAGATTTTTAACTGCCGAGATAACATCCGCGATTTCCATCTCTTTGCATCTTAGCAACTATTTAAATGTAACAATTATTGGTCAGACTGGTCTACCAAATTGCACTTGTTGTCATTTGATACTGAGTGTAAGTTAATTTTGCTTCGTGCTTATGCTGCATAAAGCTTTCTCTTACTACTGTAAGTGCACAACATCGTGTAAATGTACATAACTTCTATTAGCTAGCAATCTCTACACGAATGACGTAATTAAGGAACGTCCTGTGGCGCTGTGCTCTTTAATGTGACCTACTAAAACCATTACTATTATTATGACGGGTCTTCGACTATATACAATGTAATTGTAAGTGAAAGTACTTAGAAAAAACAAATATATATTTATAAAGCATTTGCTTGCAAAAATTATTGACAGATTTTTTTAGACTTTATTTTACGCACCGCAGTGTAGAATACCTTTGTATAAAAAGCAGTGGCGTACGCAGGAATTTTATTTGGAGGGCTTACCCCACTAACCCTCCAAAAAGAGGCACCGATATTTGTTTAATTCTCAGTGGGCGCTCTTTCTCTTGGTGAGCGCCCCTGTGTCTTGATACAGGCGCCCCTCTCTGTGGGTGAGCGCCCCTGTGTCTTGATACAGGCGCCCCTCTCTGTGGGTGAGCGCCCCTGTTTCCCTGTCTCTTGGTTTGGGCGCTCCTATACCCCCTTGTCTCCTAGGACGATACAATCAGCTTACGAGCGTATGAAAGACAGAAAAGAATTGAATAAAAATCAAATCATTGCCTTGAAGAGTTCTTAATTAGAATATTTTTAAGTTGTAAAGCATGCAAAAAAACTTTATGGAGTTTCTCCTTTCTATTATAAATGTAGTTCTAATTCTAGCTCGTAAAAGAGAGTGCAATAAGTTATTCAACCTTGTCCAACGTTGAAGGAAATATTTGTTTTAATAACAGTTTGTCTTTAGTCTTGTGTCAAATTGTCTCAATCAGTTACCACTTGAAAATTAGCTAACTAAAAATAGTGCGATAAGTAAATTCAGACTTTACATTTAGGCATCAAGCAGAAGTTTAACCAGATACCGGGGTGTAGCCTGCTCAGTCCTGTAGATCACGTACTCATCCTTGTCTTCGTCATCAGCGCGGCCTCCAGCGGTGTTGAGGAATTCCAACCGCGAGTAAACAGAATCGCAGCCCCGGCCCTGAACCATGCTCAAATCAATTCATCGTTAATATCGTTGCAAGTCCACTTCAAGCCCACCAGGACTTCGCATACTAGCAGGCACTTTATCGCGTCCTCAGAGTGCCGGGCTGAGCTCACCAAATTGGTGGCAAAGTAGATTCCCACTCCGAACTTGCCCCGATGTCCAAATCTGAAACCATCTCTGATAATGCATTCTGCATTTTCTTCTTTTGTTCCATGAAAGAGCAGCTTTGGCTGGCAGTTGCTATCAAATAATTGGCTTCGAACATCATTAAAGCGTCGGTCTAAAACAGGATTCCTTATTTCTTCGATGCTTAAAATGTGCATGCTTAATCCAGACTGTAACTTTTCACGAAGTTCCCGGTCGGGCACATGTGCGCATTGTAGAAATTTTCGACCCATCGCAGTGTCGCTTTGTTGACTAGGCTGCTCAGCCTGAGCATTTTCTCTGACCTGTACACAGAATGGTTTAGCAAAGGGATTGCATCAGTGGAAGCGAAAAGGTTGTGATCATGCAGAAGATTAAGCCTATATTACTGTATGTAATTGTAGCCCTAGCGGGCCTATGGCTATAGCTAGCTCAGTTATACAAACACAAGTACTGTAGTAAAGTCAATCACACCTGGTTAACAGCAGAGTTAAGCACGTCCCAATGGTCCATGAGCTCTTCTAACTGTCTTTGGATTTCCGGGTGAGGTTCGACTCCCGAAGTGGATTGCAGCCTGGCGGGAATTCTGGTGCCAGCTTTCAGGGCTGAGTTCAACCACCGCTCTCCATCTTCTGCCATGCTGTTCTCGATTGCCTTGAATTTACGCGGATTTAATACATTTACATTAAACTGAGTTGCCAAATGGGTGTTAAAGTTTTTTTGGGGTTATTACAGCTACTCAATCAAATACACACATCGAGGCGCCTATTCTCAAACTGATAGCTGAGATCGCCGATTTTCGATAGCGTGCCTTCTATCCATTCACAGATGTGCCGCCTTCGTCTTTCAAAATCTCGGCACGCAGTAACATATTTCTGGCTGAAATATCGCTTCCCGGTTGCCTGATAAATGAAAAAGGATTGAGACAAGTTGCGTGTGACGCTGATGTAAAAATACATAAGTTACATTTCAGTTTAAATACAGTACAACTAAACAAAAGCACCAAAAATGCACTTTTACTTTCCAAGTGCACTTACACGTGTAAATGCAACAATTATGCTTTCTACCGTCTATCATTGCAACTTTTGAACTGCTTTTACTTCTCTTGTTTGTTTAAATAATAACGCAACCTGTTTTTACTGGTGCTTATTACATTGCCGAAAGTGTCACAGCTTTAAAAGAACTACAAAGTGTCTCACCAGATTTTGAGCCGCGTCTGCTTTCAAATAGTCGTACCGGATGGCTAACGACGTCACCAATTCCTGGACATTCTGTTGGCTCACTGGCCTGGCATCTAGCTGGCCCGACTGCTCCGTGAGATCCCTGCCCAGTTGCTTCACATTTTCTACAGTGCTCTGCCACTGATCGATTTCGCAGCACAGGTCAGCCAGGCATTTCACCTGCTGATCAATGAGACTCAGGTCTTCGGAGTTCAAGATCGTTAATTGAATTCGAGGCAAGGATTCGGACTTTCCGGAAATCCAGTTTGAGCAATGCAAAAATTCTTTATCAAACTGTTGCTTCTTCGCTTGAACAGAAAGTATCAGCTTTTCTGTGACAGTTTTCTACAAGCGTAATTCAAAACATTATTGAAAAACAACTTGTGAGAGTTTAGCTCGTATTCGCATGATAGAAAAGTACGAAGTATAGCAATTATAAAGATGCAGAAACTAACCTCTGCCACTGTTAACGAAGACTTCAGACTGTCAATCTTATTCTTCAGTGACTCATATTGAGCCTCAACAGTTCTGCGTGGCTCGGAGTGTCTTTTGTCAATCATTGTGTCAATTATATTCCTCAGTAAACTGCCCAGAGAACTTTCTGATGAACAACTGTCGACATCAGAGTGGTAGGATCTCAAAAGCTCCAATTGTTTTTGAAGATCCACATAGGAAAGTGACTGGACTAAGTTTCTGGCAGCATTCGTTTGCTCAAATTTTCTATTTATATCGCAAACTTTTTTGCGCACCTCTCTCAGTTTCTTCTCAAACTTTTCATGATGCTCAATCGATTGGCTCAGTTTCTCTAAATGTTTCTGAAAGTAGAAACCCAGACAATTAAAAAACGTAGTTAAACAAAAATATTTGCAGAGAAGTTATAATTACCTGAGCTGTGTCTTCCAATTCATAATACCATGCTCTGCAGGAATTGATGCGATACTCGTCAGGCTTGGCGCACGCAATGTCAGAATCCAAGCAGAGAATTGTGAATCTATTCTTCATGACTTGTATCTCGGTGAGTATTGCCTAGCAAATTGAAAACAACTCTCTTTAGTGTGCTTATTTAAACAAAAATCTGTGCACTGTATATTAGAAGCAATTTAATAAAACATTACATACTTCCAGTTCTGATCTCTGCTGCTTTCTACAAGCGTCTTGTCGATCACAACAGCGCTTGAGTTTGGCCTCAGCAGTCATCAACTCCGGATCCAATCTATTAATTTCATCTTTCAGAACTTCTGCCTTTTGTAAATTGTCAATAACGCTGATCTTAACTTGCTGCTTGTGTTGTTCTAACTGGAGAAATTGCACCTCTAAATCTGCAAGCTGATGTCCAACCCTAGCAGGACAGAACTGCTTGTTCATCAGAGCGGTACCAGCTTCCACTGCTTGGTCAAACTTGCTGTCACCCTCCGGAAAGCTGTCGTCAATTAACTAAAAAGTGACATTTTTTTAAATTACTGAATTTAAAAACTTCGTATGCAAATGTAGTTTAGATTTTACATACCTGCATCTCCTCTTGGGCTACTGGCTCTACCAGCATTTTATTTTCGATTTCAGCCAACAAAGCGTCAACAGAATTTGCCCAGTCTGAGGCAGCCGACACCAGAAGGTCGAACTGGTTAACAAACTCGGCCAACTGAATTCGATTTTGCAGTGCATCCTGAAATTAAAACAAATAATTTAGCTGCAAAATTCTCTCTGTAGTTCTCTTGATTCAGCACTTACCAGAGATGCAGCTGCACCGTCCTTAGCTTTACAAAAAGAACGATTTATTTCGTGCATTTGTTCATGAATATCAAGACTGCTGTGGTGACTGTCTGCAAGTCTTAGGTACTTCTGTTGCATTGCATCAAAGTTTACTTGCATCTCTTTGCCCGTTTTGGCCAGCTGTTCTGCTAGGCTCTGCCAGTTTCCCGAATGTTCAGTTGCGTCGTTTTCTTGAACCGTGCAGTCATTGCAAAGCTTCATCCATTCTTGGACATCCCGTTTGAACTTTTCAACGGAAGCAGTCCAAGTCTGCTGCTCTTTCACCGAGGTGGAGAGCTCGTCAAGCAATGTCTGCAATTGATTGGAATCACTATTGCTGCTTCTGCAACTACGGGGTTTCCCCTGGGGCGTCGTTATGGATTTTATGGTGGAGGGACAGAGCCAAGATTTTTACGTGACTAAATTCCTGTATTATTTTGGGAATCAGTGTTGCACCATTGTTGTCATTTAGGCACCGCAGGCACTCATTATGACGCCTTGTTGCAAATTTTTTTATTTCCATCTTTTTGGTCCTCTTGGTCACTAGATAGGGTGGAAGGCAAAGCATTGGTAGCCCCCCATAGATTTTTCTTGGAGGGATCGTACCCCCCCCCACCCCTGTCGTCCTAGCTGCAACGCCACTAGGTTTCCCAGAAGTAGATTCATTTTTAATTTCTGCCACAACTAGAAAGTGTGTAATTTTTTTTCAAAATTTTAACGTCAAAACTTAGCTAGACTGTGCCGCTTTATCATGTGTTTCCCAGTTAAGTGTTCCATTAGAATAAGCTTTACAAGAAAAAGTGACATTACTTCTGGGACACCCCTCATAGATGAAAAAATTGTTTAAACTTACCTGAACCGTTTTCTGAAGCGTTTGACAACGATTTAATAATGAGTCATGTTGTTCTCTGACGCCATACCTCTGCATTGACGCGCTTCGGTTTAGTTGCTCTAGTGATGTCTTCAATTTATGACCATCTTCTTTTAGTGTCTGAAAATATAACAATTAGAAGCTGAATACCTTGAAAAATGTGCCGAATTCGATTTTGAAGGAATGCTTGATGGTTACAGCACGAAAGTTAGAACAAAAGCTAGAAGAACAAGGCTTTCTAATTCTTGAAAATATATTATTTTATCTGATTCTCTCTGATTCAGCTTACCTTAAGCTCATTAACCTGTTGAACTTGCTCATTTAGAAGAACTTTTTTCTGCCGAGACAGATCATTGAAAAGCGTCTCCAAATCTTTCAGCCTGCTGTCGGCTTCCTGCAGTTGCTGCCGCACTTCAAGGCGCTTTCTAATCGAATCCTTAACCTCCTTCTGCACTAGAGTTAACTTGTAGTCCAGTGAGCACCACAGACCCTCGACCTCTTCGACATGTGCAGCGACATAGGGAGGACAGTTCGATTTCTGCTTGAGACCCTCGCCAGCCTCGATTGCGCGCGTCAGGTTGTGTAATTTTCCGTTGCTAATTTCCGATTCGATTAGCTAATTGGGTTGTTGCAAAACAGTTTAGGGCTTCAGTGTTTGGCATTTTGAAGCTTATTTACAAGTGCATCAACAAGATCCATTCTCACCATTACGTCACATTCTTCAACAGGGACCGTATTCAGATTATTGCGTAACTCGTCAAGCTTCTGATGGCACTTCTTTATCCAAGATTTCGCTTTGTCAGTCAAATAATTAAATTTGGCTAACTTCTTGCACATCCGATTATGTCTGTCAGCTATTTTCTGTGAGATGGAGAGGGCGATGTCGGTTATTGAAGTAACTCCACAGTAAGTTCAAAATGGTATACCCATTAACGTCACGGACTCACCTTCTTAGACTCCAGCTGAACCTTCAATTTGCCGTATAGTTTTTCAATGCCTTTTCTCTGTTGTAAAATGCGCTCACGAAGACTGGCGTTAAACTTGTCACTTTGAGCCAGTCTCTTGCCAATTTCTGCGATTCTGGTCAGCGATGAGGAATGATGTTCAACTTCAAATTGTAAATACTTCACTTCGCTTAGCTGCGCGGACGCTGCTGCGGCATTAACCGGTTCAAGGCTTGTGTTGATAAGTAGATTGGCTTCACTAGCTCGAGCCTCGGTGGACCAATTCCAAAAGCTATTCAGCTCCTCTTCAAAGCGCTTTTGGATCTCCACTGAAGCCGATAGACAGACTCTCCCGCAGTTTCTGAACAGCATCAAACAAAAAAAGCAGGATTTGCAGTGAATTGCTAGAGCAGCAATAAAACAGAAATTGAGGTTTGCGCAAGCGTACTTACTAAAGCTCTCTTCCTTAACTCCTCGAATCTGTTCCAGCTGCTTCGCGCGATTTCTGTCAAATTAGCTTCTTCTCTGTCAAAATTTGCATCTGAAAACTCCTCACCAAACTGCAGCAGAAGCTCGAAGTCGCCTTTTCGTGCATCAGTTTCTTCCGTTAAGCTCTGAAGCACCAAAATTGGTCATTTCGATATGTGTGGGAAACTTGTAAGGATGTAAAAAGTTTGTAAGAACGTTTTTTCACTCAAGGCTTGTGTGACCTACCTTGAGTTCTCTCAGTTGCTGAGTCCTATCCATGAGCCGAACCCTGTGTTTGCTCAAACTTTTGAGCCGACTATCTGATGTATCTAACCAGTCAGTCAGCACGACTTTCTGATCCTGGAGTGCCGACCAGTTCTTGAAAGCATCTTCAACCTTGATGCATGTATCGTTTAACAGCTTGTCAGTTCGAGCCCACGCTTGCTCAAGTTGCGCCAGTTTAGCCTCATGGAAAAATAGCCCAGCATCCTGCTGGCTCTTACGGAGATTCTGCACTTCATCCACTCTGACTTGGACAGTTTCTCTTGTTGACTCTATTTCCTGAAATTATGCAGAATCCATCGTTTTTGGTGCATTTTTTAAATCCTAGTAGCTAGCTAGTCTATTTTTGTTTTGACAATGTCGCTTAAAGTTCGCCTGGGTGCACTCAGCCTCCTGCCTCTAAAAATAATAATAGAGTTTTTAGAAGGAGTCTAATGACACTTATTAGAGTTTTTGTGTCATCAAAAGTGTCGTAAATCAGTCTTTGTCTTGATTAACCCTTCATTATTTTAAATTTTAACTAGTAGAATCGGAATGCGTTCATGTTCTCTAATATCAACAACCACAGGATGCTGGTCACGCATTTTTACCGGCAAGAGGCATAATTTCTGCCCATTCCACTGACTCCCCTAAACAGGCACACAAGCGCGCGGATACGTACGCAGTCATACGCACAGGCACACACACAGGAGTGTACAGCCACCCTAAATTTATTCATCTTTAGGCATGTACACTTTACTGTGGCTTGGGGGGTTAGGCCTCAAGAGCGTTAATTGCACGAGCAGAGCCAAGCCGAAATTCAAATTGAGCGCCAAAATAATTGTAACTGCACTTGTAATCGAGCCTTGGAATCGCGGCACATCAGAGCGCCGCACTGACCACTGTTTTGTTTTAGGGTACAACCATGCTTTAGGAGCTTTAGGAGTCAATTTAAACAAATAATAAACTTGCCACGGCTAGCTCCTTTTTCTCGAAGGAAGTTCGCTGAGCCAGTTTAAAACTTTTGCTTTCAATCCAAGTCCGAACTGATTCAAGTATTGCCATCGCTGAAGCACAACTGCTGGTCCAAATCTCTTCTTGTAGTCGGTCCTACATAGTTGGAGTATTGCAGGATATTCTTATTGTAGTATTCCAAGAATCACATATAGCCTCATAGGCTAAAGAAGATTATGATTCCTCTTACCTTCACTTGTTTGCATAGCGAATCCATTGCTGAGATTCGACTTTCCGTCTCTCGCTGAAGATTGGCATTTTGCCTGCAGCTGTCAATGAGAGCCCTTCCATTGGAATGCGTGTTCATGAGCCAATATGTTTCCGTTTGATTAAAAAATTTCTCGATATGTTTCAGTTCCTTCAGCTTCTCTTCTGCTTCTTCAATGTCAGGATCATCAGCAAATGGCCTTAAGCATATTTCATTGTCGGGTTTATTGAGTACAGCTCCTATTCGAAGTTCCTGCTGATCGAGCCACGACTGGAACTCCGCGACGTGGGAGTCGAATACGTTTTGCAGAGATACGGAGCGCCTCATGTCTCCCACGACCTGCTGTAGTTATTATATATTATATGCATAGATATTGCAATTGCAAAAAAGACATGGAACAGCTACATATAAAATGCTCAATTGTTTTTTATATATTAAAATCACCTGTGCAGTATCTTGCAGACTCTTGTACCTGGAAGTCAAGTTGTCGTCATAGAGAAAATCTGAAAACTCCTCTTTCAGCTTCTGCCATCCGTTGAACTTCGATTCCAAAGCATTAATCGAATCAAGCAGCTTCTATAGTTAGAAAGTTACGGTGATTTTCACGCAGTATTGTTTTTTGTTACTACCAGCACGATCATACGCACGTATGGTTACTTTTTTGAACAAAATTTAACATTTTTCCTTACTTAAAGTGAATAACAACAACAATTGCACAGATTTTTGTAACTTACCTCAAGTTCAGTAAGTTGGTCTTTTCTTTCATTGAGCGAAGTCTTTTGTGAGCTTTGCAGCGTCCTCAAGCTGTTCTCTTTACCAGATACCCAGGATTGCATCCGGCTGAATTCTCTATGCAAATGCACCCACTTGTCCAGTGCTTCAGAGATCTCCATTCTGTTCAGAGCTTGCTGCAGCTGCTCAACGTACTCGTCTGAAGCCTGCTGAAGCTTCTTGAACTGGCGATGCACTTTGCCTGGACAGTTCTTGGCTGACCGCAGCTTCTCAAACGCCACTTGGGCGTCTGCCAGACTGCATTGCTCGGATTCTAAGAGCTGCTGCAGTTTCTGAAAATAAAGTGCGAAACTTCTAGCATACCAATGAGATGAGGCAGCTGAGCAGATAACAGAAAGATTTTTTGAATATTATTAGCATATTTAGAAATAGCTAGGCCTTTAATCTTGGAATCTCCGCCGCCTACGACCCCTTTGTTCATCTCAGCAGCAAATATTGTTACTATCGATTCAGTGGTGAGTATCGTGGACAAATAATGTATAAAAAAGGGTGGTTTATCACACCAGATTACACTAAGCCTCACTACCACTTCACGGTGCGAAGCCATAAAATCTGTGTTACTGAATAATTTATTTTGCAGACTAGCTCACTTAATTACGAAGTAACGAGTGGTGTATAAATGAAATTCTTACCAAGCCAGCATCTCTCCTCTCCGTCAATGGCAGAGTCTGTTCGGTCGGTAATCTGAGCAATTCAGAATCAATTTCTGCTCTGTAGATCGCATACGTTTTTCTATGCTCTTTGGCTGTTCGACAGAATTTAACAAAAACTGCTGAATGAGCAATGCCTTTCTGAAAATTCTCAAGAACAGTGTAGTCTAATTGAATGCCGGTGGAGTTCACTGACTCAGCCATGCTCGCTCTGCTCCTGGCAAGTTTGGCAGCCGATCTTCGGCTCGCCTGATTGCCCAGTTTGTCTGCCCTTAAGCAGCTACCGAGAAAATTTAAATTCTCAAGGATATTTAGAAGCCCAAAAAATGCTTAGCTGTAGCAACGGCTCTCTTTCATGGGTGCATCATAGCTATTTATAATTGAGACGCCAACAGATAGAACGTACACTATATAGAGAGCCAACGGTGTAATGCGCTTTTGCTGGTGGCCTTCCTATACACTGGCTGAGTTGAGACAATTGCAGCGAATTGTTGAGATAGAAAATACTGAGACTGCAATCCAGTTAGAATAAAACCAAACTTGAATAGATGTGCATTCTATACTGTACCGTGTCCAATGTACCTTCATGGAATTTTGCTCCCTCTCTCTCTCACCCTGCCCTTTCCCTCTCTCCCCTCTCTTTGTCTACCTATCTACCTACTATCTATCTATCTATCTATCTATCTATCTATCTATCTATCTATCTATCTATCTATCTATCTATCTATCTATCTATCTATCTATCTATCTATCTATCTATCTATCTATCTATCTATCTATCTATCTATCTATCTATCTATCTATCTATCTATCTATCTATCTATCTATCTATCTATCTATCTATCTATCTATCTATCTATCTATCTATCTATCTATCTATCTATCTATCTATCTATCTATCTATCTATCTATCTATCTATCTATCTATCTATCTATCTATCTATCTATCTATCTATCTATCTATCTATCTATCTATCTATCTATCTCTCTATTTTGTTGTCTTGAATCATGGCATTATTATCAAGAATGCTAAGGCTTCGTTTCTCGTTCGAGGACGCCTCAAGCGCACGTAAGCCGTCGGGACTCGTCAGCTCTGCGCACGTATCTACAGTGTCCGGATGAACTGAGCATTGATAATCTCTTTCCGAAGCAGTGCAAGAATGTTTCTGATGACTGGTATTTGTACTACGCGTCAACTAAGGAAAAATCGCTAATCGCTAACTAGCCATAAATGACAGGGAGAGCGTTAGAGCACTACACTCGAGAAAGACGCGATGCCCACGCCGACTTCAGTGCAATGTCTTCATCAGAACATTGAGTGCGACGCGTTGTTAAAGACGGTGAAGTATCAATTCGGGAGACCATCTCTAATGAGTTTTACATTGGGGAACATCTATAACGCCAACTATCGTGGTGAGTTTCAATGGAACGTTTCAAAACCATGCACATTCAATAAACCCTTGAATTTGGTATAGGTAAACAGCAGATATTAGGAGTGAAACTGACAGTTCAACTCAACTTCCAAACAGGCAATTTGATTTTCTTGTTTTGCAATAGCACGATAATGTACTCAACCGTTTGCTTTCATCAAATTGTAAATAAATCTTCGATCATCAAACTGAATACAGCTTGGTGTTCAGTCGCCTATAGCCTATGGAACATACGGTCGTTGATTATACAAAATTTGATGCGTAATTTCGGATTCATTGATTTCCTAAAAAATATTGTCAGCCTGGAAAAGTTACGAGGACAGACAATGGCTTCTACACTCGAAGTATTTAATTAGCTAATGCGAAATACAGTCTGCTATCAGCAGCCAATCAGTTATAGAAATCGACACACGAGTCCCTCATTTCGATCCAAGATTCTCCGAATCCTCAAAAGCGTTCTGTAAATTGTCGAAAGAAACAAAAACGTACATATAAGTAAAACAAAGCATTATAACTCTTTGCATAAATTGAGCAGACAAAAATATGCACTGTGCATTTGCTCACCTCTAGAAACCTGACGAGGTACCTTGGTGCAATCTGTTCGGTCCGGAACACAACATACTCGTCGTTGAAGACGCCCCTTGGTACCCCGAACGCCGTAAACCGAGTCGAATCCGGCTGACTCAACTCTGCTCAAATTGAGGCTCCTGTCAGCAGATTCCATCGCCATGGTGTTGCCCAACTGCACATCGCACAGTAGGAGGCACTTTGTAGTGTCTCTACCGCAGCCTCGAGCAGCTTTGCTGCTGTCGGTGTAGAAGTAGAAGCCCTGACCAAACAGACCTTTTCTCTGATAGCTGAAACCGTCTTTGATCATTTGCTCGACAAATCTGCTTCTCGTGCCGTGGATGAGCAGCTCCGGTCGACTTCGATCTGTATGCAATTTCTTGGAAATTTCAACGAGACGTCTGTCTAGAAAAGGGTTTTCAATCTTCTCGATGCTTTCGATCGAATTAATTATTGGATAATAATGCTCTTTTGTATAGCGCTTTACTCTGTCTAGCACTTTGAAGTATTCCTGCGCGGTGTCCTCGTCATCTTCTTTCAATACTGTTCTCTTGATGTCGTCTTTGGCAGCACTTTCAGGTTCGTGACTCAAGGCCGTTGAACTTCGTAAAATAAAAAATCCAGTCCTCGCAGTTATAGTTATGTGGCGAGATGCGGCTCTTGATTCGCGGCTCTTAGACTTTGAGTTTCCCATGCGTTTTGCAAGGGTTAAATGGATTACATGTAAGTTGTGTTCGCTGCTTAGGTAGCTTGACTGCAGCTTTTTGCAGAATAAAGTTTTTTGCACTAAAAGTATACACGACTTTGGTCTATAATATCCTGAAGCAAATAGAATATTATCTGTTTATATCTCAATGAAAAATGCACAAAATTCTAAGATTGCTTGAGCGCGTATCATATCGATCGTTGTATCTGGCACTCTAGCCGACATAGGTAAGAAAAGAAACTGTACACTTTTTAATACTGTGCGGAATATTTCGAAGTACATAGTTCTAATTTATTAGCAAACTGTATGAGGTCGAAAGTAGCTATCGGGGCTTTTATTAAGTAAAACTTTGTTTGTTTCAAATAAAAATATTATATCTTAATATTTTTTGGTTACACGTTGTGTATAAAATTATTGTGATAATGCCAATTAAGAGCAAAATCAAGCTTTCAATTATTTAAATCAATAACCTACTGGAGTTCAGAATTATAAATCAAGCAAATGAGTCGAGAAAAAGTTTAAAAACTATCATTGCCACATTAGAGTGCAGATACACTCAAAATACAGGTGTATGTGCTTTCTAAACAGATTTGCTGAACTTGGGGGTTTAGCCATAGACAAATTCAGTCGAGGAAAAATTACTCAAGAAGAAATGCACTACAAAGACAAGAATGAATGAAATTTCACCAGAACTATTCTTGGTCGCCAGTCTCCGAAATTCTCGAGAAAATAACTTGATAAACTATATAGTAAATACAAATTGAACGATAATCGAACTTGCTTCATTTTGAATCCTTTATCTTGAGTCCAGAAGGTGAGATATTATCAAATTTGTGCTAAAAATTGAAAAATTACTCAACTCGCTAAGGGTATTTCCAGCAAAATCCGGCCTTGAACGAAGTTTGCACGGTTGGCGAGTGAAGTTTCTGTACTTTGGTTTTCTATGCATTGAATATATGTACATGTATACATTGTGCGTGTTATCCTTAAGTTGTAAACTTCACGAGATACCTTGGGGCGGCTTGCTCAGATCTGTATACGATGTACTCATCGTTCAACACGCCTTTGCTTTGTTTCGTGCCTCGCTTCGCAAACACCGAGTCATATCCTTTAGCCACAACTGATTCCAAGTTCAGCTCACTGTTGCTAGCCTTGCAAATCATGGTTTTACCCAAGAGGACGTCGCACAGTAGCAAAGTTTTTACAGAGTTATCCCGAGCATATTTAGCACTCTTAGTACTGTCAGTTGCAAAGTAGATTCCCGCTCCAAACATGCCAGTTTTGCCAATATTGAAACCGTTTCCAATTATGCTCTCAGCATTTTCGCCTTTTGTTCCATGGATGAGAAGCTCCGGTATGCAGTCTTTCCTGTGCATTCTGCTGTGCACTTTGTACAGCCTCTTGTCCAGTACAGGGTTTGCTATTCTTTCTATGCTTTGAATTTCCACAGTGGTGTTGTGCACAGGATTCACGTATCGCATGACCCGGTCGTAGATCCTGTAGTATTCGGCAACAGTCGATAGGTTTGACGCTGTGAGTTGAGTTCGCTGGATCTCCGTGTCATCCTTTGGCGGTTTCAGAGGCACCAGGTGCAGCTCCACCATTGCAGATTGGTATTTAATTGATGCCTGAAGAATTCAAAGTACCCAAGGTGACTTAGGTGATAAGCGCCTGCAGTATATGATCTCGAGAACAGTTATTATTTAATATACATGTACTTACCATTGTTTTGTAAAATAAGAAATGGTTTTTTGCAAATCAGATGGCCCGTGTTTTAGCTAAACAATTTTGGTTAAAACAGCTCGAAGTGAAGTCAATGTAAAATTCCATTTTCTGAGTTTACATGCAACTGCAATGTACACAGTTTTCGTACGAGTAACGCAAATTTTTTTTCTCTGTACTTCATGCTGCATTGGTAAGTCAGCAGATTCACATGTATATATCAGCTCTTATCTTCTGCACGCTGCTAATTGATAAAGCAGATTTTTTAAGACTTTCAAAACGACAAAAATCAAGGAGGCCACTGCAACTGAGAGGTATAGCTATTTGAAAACGAATTTAGATAAGGTGACTTGCTTAGCAGGTAAAATAAAGAAAAAGCTAACTTTGATTACAAACTCAAGATCTTAGAAGTCTTGTAGATTAAAAGCCCGCCACCCACCCTTAATACCCAACTCTAGCATAGTGGTTCAAGCCGATCCGGTATTCTGAGTGAGAGAGCACTGACTATTTTGTAACCAGTGCATATCCTGGTGTTCCTTATTACGGAGACTTTTCTCGGTAATCAAAGAACAATCACTTCTAGCTCTTAGCTAGGCAACCCAGTAATCAAATGAAGGTAGTTATTACTTTGAGTCCGGTTGAGTAGATCTCTTCCTTGCGTAGTTCTCCAGAATTGACCGACCCTGGAGCTTGGTCCTGTAGTCTTCTTCTTCTTTGTTTCTTGCCGGCCGGTATCTGTCGTGTAGACTAATAGGAAGCTTCCAATTAACAATAGGACCCTTGCGCCAAACTGCGGTATCAAATAAGCCTTCTCCTTCTAGCAGTGACTCAATGCACTCTAGGTATAGCTCCGGTAATCACTGATAGTCTTTTTAAGAAAGAAAGAAAGAAAGAATAATTAATCTGCAGCATGGGATCGAATCTTATCTAAAGTATATCTTACCGATTCTACTGATAACTCATACTCGAAAAAAATTAACTACATGCTGAACTCTTTCCTGAAAGTCATGAAACAAACCACTCCTGACCAATAAGATTGAAGTTATACGCTCGTACGATCTCCGTCTCCTAGCATACCCAGAGTGTACGTACGCCATTTAAATGTGGGTTGAAAACGGAGGGTGAAATTTAAAAGCATTTTGTACCTATTTTATCGCAACCTGAGGGATTCTTGTAATAGTTGCAATAGCTAACGCTATACACCATCTGCAACGCGGTAAACAAGCTACCTGTACCTGCCTATCTTTTTTACATATTCATACTGCATAGAACAGCACATCAGATGGGAAATGTATTGGCAAAGAAACGAGAGAGTCGGCATACACCGCAGTCTCAAACCGAGATTAGAGCCACACAATTTTCAACTAATGTGAGTTCATGTTGTACCATCAATCAATATATTTTACGCTCATACTTTGAATACTTGTCACCGGAAAATGGCTTCGGTGCTGACGGAGGGACGTCGCTTCAGACGGAATAAACGATCGACATGGCAGGACTGCACGAACAGGTTCAATGGCTGTTCTACTTATTATTTACTAATAGTCTTTCTTATCAACTTCAGAATAGGTCTGAATGGGTCGATTGATTTAAACAACTTTTAACTCAACAAAATACTATCATCTTAGTGGGTGCCCTTGTCTCTTGGTGAACCCTGTCTCTTCATGACTCCTGTCTCTTATAGAACCCTGTCTCGTGATGACCCCTGTCTCTTCATGACTCCTGTCTCTTGGAGAACCCTGTCTCGTGATGACCCCTGTCTCTTGGTGAACCCTGTCTCGTGATGACCCCTGTCTCTTAATGACCCCTGTCTCTTCATGACTCCTGTCTCTTGGAGAACCCTGTCTCGTGATGACCCCTGTCTCTTGGTGAACCCTGTCTCGTGATGACCCCTGTCTCTTAATGACCCCTGTCTCTTCATGACTCCTGTCTCTTGGAGAACCCTGTCTCGTGATGACCCCTGTCTCTTGGTGAACCCTGTCTCGTGATGACCCCTGTCTCTTAATGATCCCTATCTCTTGGTGACCCCTGTCTCTTGGTGACCCCTGTCTCTTGGAGAACCCTGTCTCTTCATGACCCCTGTCTTTTCATGACTCCTGTCTCTTGGAGAACCCTGTCTCGTGATGACCCATGTCTCTTGGAGAACCCTGTCTCGTGATGACCCCTGTCTCTTAATGACCCCTGTCTCTTCATGACTCCTGTCTCTTGGAGAACCCTGTCTCATGATGACCCCTGTCTCTTGGTGAACCCTGTCTCGTGATGACCCCTGTCTCTTAATGATCCCTATCTCTTGGTGACCCCTGTCTCTTGGTGACCCCTGTCTCTTGGAGAACCCTGTCTCTTCATGACCCCTGTCTTTTCATGACTCCTGTCTCTTGGAGAACCCTGTCTCGTGATGACCCATGTCTCTTGGTGAACCCTGTCTCGTGATGACCCCTGTCTCTTAATGATCCCTATCTCTTGGTGACCCCTGTCTCTTGGTGACCCCTGTCTCTTGGAGAACCCTGTCTCTTCATGACCCCTGTCTTTTCATGACTCCTGTCTCTTGGAGAACCCTGTCTCGTGATGACCCATGTCTCTTGGAGAACCCTGTCTCGTGATGACCCATGTCTCTTGGAGAACCCTGTCTCGTGATGACCCATGTCTCTTGGTGAACCCTGTCTCCTATTGGGCGCCCCTAATCCTGTCTCTTAGGCCGGTGTATTCCACGTCCAAAAGGTGGCAAAAATTAAGCTCCTGTCATTCGTCCAGTTTGATCACCTATTTTACTTAGTTTTTGGAGCTGCGCAGTTTTGGTAGGGGGCGATGTGGGCCCCTGCCTTCCCTCAGTGTGTGCCATTGATTTTTTGGACTGAAACAATTATGGAAACGCATTTTTTCAACAGAAATATTTAAACAGTTAAAAAAGAACAAACAAAGAGGACAGGATACGGTGCTCAGACAGGAGCCCAACCCTCGTAATACGCTCGTAATAATAAGTACGTGTTTCTAATTTCGAAATGGCTTTTATTTCAAGGATACTAAAAAATAGTGCTTGCTATATTTAGCACTTGTATCATGAAGCGCACAGATACAAGGTATCAAACTAAAGCGTGTAGACAACAAGAAACTCAGTAAAAAGTCAAAGAAGATTTCTACGGATACTGCCTCCACAATCTACTAAGAGTGGAAACGCACGTTCTGATACCGAAAATTTTGAATAATACTTTGACATACTTACTTGACTTAGCTGCAGGGGGCTCCGTGCGTCCGGAAGCAGCGAGGAGGCGTTGCCGCCCATTTCGCTAACCCCTGGCGACCACGGGCAGCTGGTGCTGCGGTGTCGCGCAGGGAGTTCCGGTGGCGCCGGCGTCCGCAGCGCGGTCCCCCTCCGGAGAGTCCATGAGGTGGATTGTCGCTCGCCCGGTAGCCCTTAGGTAGCGGACGAGCTAGCAGAGATTCTCGGGCCTGAAAACGTCGGAGAGGTCCGGGTTTGGGCCGAGGTAGGTGAGCCTGACCTGAGTAAAAGTGGGGCAATCACAAATGAAATGCTCTGCATTCTCGACGCCGGAGAGGCAGAATGGGCATTCCTCACTGCGGATTTTCTCCTGGAGGTGGCGATGCCTGGCAAAACAGCCATGACCCGAGAGGGCCATGGTCACCGCTCTGATGTCCCTGCGGTTAAGTCCAAGCAGGGCCCTGCGCAGGGCGGAGGAGGGACAGGGACAGCCGCGCGGGATTGCCGGCAGTCGGGGGCGTTAGCCCACCTCTCCCTGTGCTTAGAAGCCACTGACCGGTTGATCCGAGTGGTGACAACGGCGATGGGGGTGGGGGCCACGGGCAGGGGACCAGTGAAAGAACCGGTCGAGCCAGCCTTGGCCAGGCGATCGGCCAGCTCGTTGTCGGGGTGGCCCGAATGCCCGGGGATCCACCTTAGGGACACCTTGTTAGAGACGCCTAAGCGGTTGAGCTGCCCAATGCAATCGAGGACTGTACGCGAGCAGGTGGTGGTGCGCTCAAGGGCGTGGATCGCCGCTTGATTGTCCGAGTGGAGGGTAATTTCCTTCCCCCAGACGCGCTGATTATACAGCTCCATGGCGCAGGAGCTAATGGCGAGAACTTCGTTCTGGAAGACGGTGGAGCAGGTGCCGGTGTGTTAGGAGAAGGTCGCCATAGTTCTCCCTCCAGACACAATGCAGTAACCGTAGCCAGAGGCGGAGTTGATTTGGGACCCGTCAGTGAAGCAGTGGATTTGATGGGGTTTCCAGTTGTCTCTTGTTTCATGACGTGGTGGAATGCTGGTTTTGAATTTGAGCGGGGGGCAGAGCGTGGACGGGATTCCGTCCGAGAGGGTCAGCAGGCCTCTCGCTGCTTCCAGGTCTCGCAGGCTGAGGTTGCCATGCAGCCGGAGGTTCCGCTTTCTGAAGGCGAACTGCTTCTGGATTTGGACACCCGCGTCAAGCAGACGACGGGTGGTTTTCATTGCCTCCCCTCTGACAAAGAGCTTAAGGTTGGGAATGTCCAGGAAGGAGTTCATGCCGGCGAAGGGCGTAGAGGGAGCCGCGCTCATGATAGCTCGACAAGCGCGGCCTTGCACCCTATTTAGAACCTCAAGAACCCCTTTCACCTCTAGGGCACTGTTCCAAATGAAGCCGGCGAAGGAGATGGCCGGTCTAACAATGGCAGTGTAAATCCACCAGAGGCGGCGGGGGGTGAGGCCCCAGGTAGCGCCGAAAGCTCTGTGGATCTGCGCGAGCGTCGCGAGAGCTTTGCGGGCTTTGGTTTGGATTTGCGGGGTCCAGCTCAACCTGTGGTCGAGGGTGACGCCCAGACATCTGGTTTTTTCTCCATGGCAACAGGTTTGCCATAGAGGGAGAGCGGTTCGATCCTCCAGTTTCGCCGGCTGGTGAACATAATAGCCACGGTTTTAGACTCAGAGAACCTGAGACTGCAGCTATGTGCCCAGCGCTCGGCACGGTGGATGAAGGCTTGAAGGAGGTCCCTGAGGACCGCGGGTGATGGTCCAGCCACAGTGGCGGTAACATCGTCCGCATAGCCGATCTTCTGAACAGGGTCCGGATGCGGGCTGCAGAGCAGCTCGTCCATGACTAAATTCCAGAAAATCGAGCTGAGGACTCCACCTTGCGGTTTGCCTTTCTGGACTTCCACGGAGCGTAAGTGTCCCAGGAGGTGCGAGGTGGCAATACGATAAGAGACCATGTACATGATACAGCGGGTGAGGTGCTCGTGCGTGCCCCGGGATTCCAGGGCCCGCTTAAAGGCTTCAAAGAGCACATTATTGAAAGCACCATTAATGTCGAGGAAAAGCGACAGCGCGTATCCACTGCCAAGCACGGCGCGCTCCAGCTTGTCGACAAAGGCGTGCAGCGCACTTTCGATGGAACGTCCAGGACGAAAGGCGTGCTGATTAGGCGTGGTTCTCTACGAGGAGAAGGCGCCAGAGCACCAGCCGTTCCATCAGTTTGAGGAAAAAAGACGTCAGACTGATAGGGCGATAAGCTTTGGCAGAGTGGTAGTCTCCCTTTCCTGGCTTGGGTATGAAGACAACCGTGGCCTCTTGCCAGGCTTTTTGGCACGTACCCGAGGGTAATGCTGGCCTTGAAGAGGTTGCAGAGGAGACCGAGAAATCTGTCATTTTTAACTGCCTCATGAAGAAAGGCAGGATAAATGTTGTCAGGTCCCGGAGACTTAAAAGGAGAGAAGGATTTCGCGGCGCGAGCCGTCCTTCTTCTAGTAATGATTGTCGAAGCCAGGATCTGTCCGCCCGGAGAGTGGTCCGGTGGGCCTAGCTGCGAGCGGCACGTGCGAAAGAGCTGGTGAGCATAATGTCCAGCGATTCCCCAGGGTTCTCAGCGAGCCGGCCGTCCGGTCTTTTAATAACTGAGAGCTTTGGCATTTTGTCGAGGATGAGAGCCTTAACCACGTGAGAAGTAGGGCGGGTGCCTTCTAACTCCGCACAGTATTGGCGCCATTTGTCGGACTTGGCTTTCCTGGTTTCACGCTTAAAGTCGCGGATCGCTTGATGATAGGCGGCCAGGTCAGCTGGGTCCTTGCTCTTGCGAGCTTTCCGTTGGAGGCACTTTGCCTTGCGCCGGAGGGATCCAAGCGCCGGGTGCCACCAGGGGGGGGGGGTGGATTTTTTGCCTTTGTAGGCTTTAAGAGAACAGGAGGCCTCATGGGCTGTCAGGACGGTCTTGCTGAGCAAGTCTGCAAGGTCATCCACTTTCTGACAGGTGGTTGGAGCGGCGGTGGTCAGCTGATCTGTCTGGCATTTCAGGGTTTCCGTAAAAGCCGTCCAGTCAGTGTTCCGGACGTTCCTTTTCCACAAAATATGAAGCTTGGGGCAAGAGGATTGCAACCGAAAACGAACGAAGCGATGGTCAGACAGAGACTCCTCTTCGTCCCACACCTCCCAGTCCTTGACTAAAGGAGCTAAGCCATGGGAGACGAGGGTAACGTCGAGGGCCTCCGTCAATCGCCCGTTGTCAAAGGTGGGAGTTACACCAATGTTGCAAAACTCAATGTTGGTGGTGCAGATGTAAGCAAGGAGTTCCTCGCCTCTGCTGTAGGAAGTATTACTGCCCCAGTGAGTGTGGTGAGCGTTGACGTCACCCGCCACCAGCAGCTCGAACCTACGGTTAGAGCAGTAGTCCACGAGGGAGGTGAGGTTGGGTGGGACCGCGGGGCCATCGTCGGGGATGTAGATAGAGCCAGGCAATGATGACCGTGCGGTTGGTGATAATGTGGTTGGACTGAATGACACAGAGGTCTCTGTCAGAGAGGTCCAGTCTGTGCCAAGCTTTGAGATGGTTAGACACGAATATGGCTGCTCTGGGGTTTTGAGGGTCCTTAAAACAGTCAAAACCAGCAGGAATATTCAAAATCTTACCTTTCTTAGTCCAGGGCTCCTGGAGTAGGATAATGCCTTGGATTGGCCTTGGCGGTGTCCGGCAGCTGTTTCGCGCGCTGGGTCAGACCAGAACGGATAGTGTTCCGGGCGGGTTTCCGGCCCTTTCCACGTCCGCCTGTTGCTGCAGCTTTCGCGGCTTTTCCTCTGACGGGGTCCACGTCCTAGGAGGGGTCGTGACGACCGGGAGCTTCTTTTCCTGGGCGTTTCCGCCCGGCAGAGCCCCCGCTCGCCCGCTTACGCTTCTCCAGGGGCGGTGGATGGGTGGCGTCAGACTCAAAACTATAGAGCTGAATCTGCAACAGCCCGACAGAGATGATGGACATGTCCAGATAGCGGAGCATCCAGCTATCCGACAGTCCAAGAATAGCCACGAAACCATCTCCGCCCGGCTTGGAGATGGTCTCGTGAACTACGACACCGTTTGCTGGTAGCTCCGGGTTGGAAGCCACTAGCAGGTGACGCAGCTCGTCGGCCTTGGTGATGCAGCTGCGAGCCGGGATCCAGGCACGGTGCCGGTGTGTCCGGGGTCGCTCGTCCTCCCTGTAGATGAACAGGTTTTCCAGCTCGATACCCCAGTCGATGGTTTTCAACAGCTCGAGGAGCTGCTGTCCTGACTGGCTGTCGGCGGGCTGGATATAGAGGGCTTGGTCCTCGACTTTCGTCTTTTGGACTGGAATGGCGGTACCGCTCAAGGCCATCTTAACCAGGTGGGAGTCCAACCTGCGCCAGATAAGGTCGAGCTGTTCGGCCGTAAGGGGCGTCTCCTGGCCTTGGATAACCAGGGCCGGCTGCCTCTTTGCCATAGCCGCGTAGGTTCGCTTCTGCTTTGTGGTTTGGCCAGCGCCCCCCGCTTTGGATCCCTCCACAGCCGTGGGAGCTTCCACACGGGCAGAGGTCCCGTCACAGGAGGGGCCAGCCGCACCAGGAGCTTCGGCGGCACCTGACGCTTCTGACCGGCGCGTGGGGTCCACCCCCTTGTCGGATGTCGGCTCCTCCGCTGAATTCGCAGAGTTACCGGCACTCTCCTTAGAGGTGGCCGGAGGGGCGGCTTTCGCACTCCTCCGTTCCTCCGCTTTGCGCTGGAGGAAGGCTTTGTAGCGAGCAATGCTACGGGCCTTCTTTTTAGAGGTCTGAAGTCCGCTGTCCTGTTGTCCAGCCACTCCGGTATTGTCCTGAGCGGCGGAAGGGCTGACTGAGAAGCACCGGAGGTTCCGGTGCTGCGAATGTCCGGCTGGGCCGCGGTACCAACCTCGGTTGGTGCTCCAGCAGCCTCGGACGTGTTGGATGTAAATGAATACTCCATGAGTTGCTGAAAGGCGAATGGGGACTAGAGGTGAGAAGCTGGTGGGCCGTAACCCCAAACCCAACAGCCAGGCCAAGAGGTAGCGACCGGGGGGTGGCTTAAGCCCTTACCGGCCCGACCGCTAGCAACCGAGAACCTCCCCGTCTAAGAGCCCGGCTTGGAAAAACCAGAGGCCGAACCAAAGGACCATCAGTACGGTACTACACTGGGCCCTTGAGGGAAGCAGGAGGACTGCCTCCGGAGCCTGCGGACTGGCCGCATACCCTGTTAATGTCAGAGGGTGATACCTGTTCCTCAGAGCCGTGGCCAGAGGTACCTGATACGCACAGGTTCACTTCCGGGCGGAGCCCGTACCCAACTTGGCCAACAGGCCACGGATGGGTAACCGCTGCCGGAGCCCAGTCAGTCCAGCAGCCCTAGAGCTGCCTTGAACACATGCGGGGCGTGAACCCCTGGGTCGGCTTGCGAGTCAGCTTGGAGAGAGTTCTCCTGCCATTCCTGCACCGGAATAAAGGGGGTGCAGGTGTGTAGGATCGCAGACCTTAGCTCGTAAGCCTGGTCTGGTTCATGCTACACAGGCGTGCTGAACTCACCTTGCATGCTGAATAATACTTTACACTGACTCCAACTTTACACTTCGGAGGAGTTGACGCTTCGGATTTGATTCTAGCTTTAATTTGCTCGATCGTTGACTCTACGACCAACCGAGTAATTTATCTTCGATTCTTTGGCCATCTGAGTGATTTATCTTCGATTCTTTGGCCATCTGAGTGATTTATCTTCGATTCTTTGGCCATCTGAGTGATTTATCTTCGATTCTATGGCCATCTGAGTGATTTATCTTCGATTCTATGGCCATCTGAGTGATTTATCTTCGATTCTTTGGCCATCTGAGTGATTTATCTTCGATTCTTTGGCCATCTGAGTGATTTATCTTCGATTCTATGGCTACCCGAGTGATTTATCTTCGATTCTTTGGCTATCTGAGTGATTTATCTTCGATTCTTTGGCTATCTGAGTGATTTATCTTCGATTCTTTGGCCATCTGAGTGATTTATCTTCGATTCTATGGCCATCTGAGTGATTTATCTTCGATTCTTTGGCTATCTGAGTGATTTATCTTCGATTCTATGGCCATCTGAGTGATTTATCTTCGATTCTTTGGCCATCTGAGTGATTTATATTCGATTCTTTGGCTATCTGAGTGATTTATCTTCGATTCTTTGGCTATCTGAGTGATTTATCTTCGATTCTATGGCTACCCGAGTGATTTATCTTCGATTCTATGGCTACCCGAGTGATTTATCTTCGATTCTTTGGCTATCTGAGTGATTTATCTTCGATTCTATGGCCATCTGAGTGATTTATCTTCGATTCTTTGGCTATCTGAGTGATTTATCTTCGATTCTTTGGCCATCTGAGTGATTTATCTTCGATTCTTTGGCCATCTGAGTGATTTATCTTCGATTCTTTGGCCATCTGAGTGATTTATATTCGATTCTTTGGCCATCTGAGTGATTTATATTCGATTCTTTGGCCATCTGAGTGATTTATATTCGATTCTTTAGCCATCTGAGTGATTTATCTTCGATTCTATGGCTACCCGAGTGATTTATCTTCGATTCTATGGCTACCCGAGTGATTTATCTTCGATTCTATGGCTACCCGAGTGATTTATCTTCGATTCTATGGCTACCCGAGTGATTTATCTTCGATTCTATGGCTACCCGAGTGATTTATCTTCGATTCTATGGCTACCCGAGTGATTTATCTTCGATTCTATGGCTACCCGAGTGATTTATCTTCGATTCTATGGCTACCCGAGTGATTTATCTTCGATTCTATGGCTACCCGAGTGATTTATCTTCGATTCTATGGCTACCCGAGTGATTTATCTTCGATTCTATGGCTACCCGAGTGATTTATCTTCGATTCTATGGCTACCCGAGTGATTTATCTTCGATTCTATGGCTACCCGAGTGATTTATCTTCGATTCTATGGCTACCCGAGTGATTTATCTCCGATTCTATGGCTGCCTGAGTGATTTATCTTCGATTCTATGGCTATCTGAGTGATTTATCTTCGATTCTATGGCTACCTGAGTGATTTATCTTCGATTCTATGGCTACCCGAGTGATTTATCTTCGATTCTTTGGCTACCCGAGTGATTTATCTTCGATTCTATGGCTACCCGAGTGATTTATCTTCGATTCTATGGCTACCCGAGTGATTTATCTTCGATTCTATGGCAATCCGAGTGATTTATCTTCGATTCTATGGCTACCCGAGTGATTTATCTTCGATTCTATGGCTACCCGAGTGATTTATCTTCGATTCTATGGCTACCCGAGTGATTTATCTTCGATTCTATGGCTACCCGAGTGATTTATCTTCGATTCTATGGCTACCCGAGTGATGTATCTTCGATTCTATGGCTACCCGAGTGATGTATCTTCGATTCCATGGCAATCCGAGTGATGTATCTTCGATTCCATGGCAATCCGAGTGATTTATCTTCGATTCTATGGCTACCCGAGTGATTTATCTTCGATTCTATGGCTACCCGAGTGATGTATCTTCGATTCCATGGCAATCCGAGTGATTTATCTTCGATTCTATGGCTACCCGAGTGATTTATCTTCGATTCTATGGCTACCCGAGTGATGTATCTTCGATTCCATGGCAATCCGAGTGATTTATCTTCGATTCCATGGCTACCCGAGTGATTTATCTTCGATTCTATGGCTACCCGAGTGATTTATCTTCGATTCTATGGCCATCTGAGTGATTTATCTTCGATTCTATGGCTACCCGAGTGATTTATCTTCGATTCTATGGCTACCCGAGTGATGTATCTTCGATTCCATGGCAATCCGAGTGATGTATCTTCGATTCCATGGCAATCCGAGTGATTTATCTTCGATTCTATGGCTACCCGAGTGATTTATCTTCGATTCTATGGCTACCCGAGTGATTTATCTTCGATTCTATGGCCATCTGAGTGATTTATCTTCGATTCTATGGCTACCCGAGTGATTTATCTTCGATTCTATGGCTACCCGAGTGATGTATCTTCGATTCCATGGCAATCCGAGTGATTTATCTTCGATTCTATGGCTACCCGAGTGATTTATCTTCGATTCTATGGCTACCCGAGTGATGTATCTTCGATTCCATGGCAATCCGAGTGATTTATCTTCGATTCTATGGCTACCCGAGTGATTTATCTTCGATTCTATGGCTACCCGAGTGATGTATCTTCGATTCTATGGCTACCCGAGTGATGTATCTTCGATTCCATGGCTACCCGAGTGATGTATCTTCGATTCTATGGCTACCCGAGTGATTTATCTTCGATTCTATGGCTACCCGAGTGATGTATCTTCGATTCCATGGCAATCCGAGTGATTTATCTTCGATTCTATGGCTACCCGAGTGATTTATCTTCGATTCTATGGCTACCCGAGTGATGTATCTTCGATTCCATGGCCATCTGAGTGATTTATCTTCGATTCTATGGCTACCCGAGTGATGTATCTTCGATTCCATGGCAATCCGAGTGATGTATCTTCGATTCTATGGCTACCCGAGTGATTTATCTTCGATTCTATGGCTACCCGAGTGATGTATCTTCGATTCCATGGCAATCCGAGTGATTTATCTTCGATTCTATGGCTACCCGAGTGATGTATCTTCGATTCCATGGCTACCCGAGTGATTTATCTTCGATTCTATGGCTGCCTGAGTGATTTATCTTCGATTCTATGGCTGCCTGAGTGATTTATCTTCGATTCTATGGCTACCCGAGTGATGTATCTTTTCAGTTGGCTGTTCAGTTTATTATTTTCTAATAGTGTTGCTAATCAACTTAAATGGGTCTGAATCAAATGCAAATTGATTTGATCAATTTTTAACTCATCAATCACCTTGGTGGACGCCCCTGTTTATTGGTGACCACTGCCTCTTGGTGACCCTTGGTGGCCCCGTCTCTTGGTGACCCCTGTCTCTTGGTAGGCGTCCCTGTTTCTTGGTGGCACCGGCCTATCTCATGGCCCGGTTCACGTTCAAGAGAAGGCGACAGTTCCCGAAATTCGTCGAGTTTCGTCACATTTAACACTTAGCTTCTGAAGGAAAATTAAACGGCTAAACTTATACTTACCACATGCATTTATCACCACGCACCCTGTATTTTTACTTGTAATCATGAAATTCTCAGTTCTCAGTCCTCAATTCTCAAACTAAAGTGCGTAGACAGTACGAGCTAAGAAACAAAAAGATTTACTGATATTGTCTTTACAATTTACTAAGAATAGAATACACGGTTTGGACCAAAATTTCAAACATAAGGATCCACCAAGAATCAAACTGGACAACACTAACAAATTTGATCGTCAATGGCGGTCAGCTAACGATTGGATCATGAAGAAGCACGTAGAGCTGATGGATTTGGACGCTGACCGGGGACCGAATTCGGAGAAGGCCCGAAGGCTTCGGGTTTGTATCTTTATACGAGTAGAAATTGATTGTACGACCTTCTGGGTAATTTATCTTTGATTTTATGATCATCTGAGTGATTATCTGAGCTTCTTTAGCCATCTGACTGGTTTATCTGTGATTCTATGGCCATCTGACGGGGCCGTAGCCCAGTGGTCTAGCGCGGCGCTCTGGTGTGCCAACGGCCCAGGCTCGATTCCAAGTGCAGTCACATTAATTTGGGGCTGAATTGGAATCTCGGCTTGGCTCTGCTCGTGCAATTAACGGCCTTGAGGGCCAACCCCCAAGGCACAGTGAAGTGTACATGCCTAACGATAAAATAAAGTTAGGGCCGCTGTACACTCCTGTGAGTGTGTGCCTGTGCGTATGACTGCGTACGTATCCGCGCGCTTGTGTGCCTGCTCAGGGGAGTCGGCGGAATGGGCAGTAATGCCTCTCGCCGGTTGTGTGTCTATGTTGCTTAAAGTTCTCCAGGGTTAACACAGCCCCTGCCTCTAATAAAAAAATAATAATGGCCATCTGACTGATTTATCTGTAATTTTATGGTCATCTGAGTGATTATCTGAGCTTCCTTGGCCATCTGAATGGTTTATCTGTGATTCTTTGGCCATCTGGCTGATTAATCTGTGATTCTTTGGCCATCTGGCTGATTAATCTGTGATTCTATGGCCATCTGGCTGATTAATCTGTGATTCTTTGGCCATCTGGCTGATTAATCTGTGATTCTATGGCCATCTGGCTGATTAATCTGTGATTCTATGGCCATCTGGCTGATTAATCTGTGATTCTATGGCCATCTGGCTGATTTATCTGTGATTCTATGGCCATCTGGCTGATTTATCTGTGATTCTATGGCTTATCTGAGTATAAGTATCTTCGATTCGACAATGTGTTCCTATATTGTTAACCACTACTTACTAATCAACCTAGTATTCATGCTCTGTGAAATTAATAAATATATCGTTTTGACCGAAGTTACACCGGCGACAATCGAAGCGTGCATCAATCAGGGTTAATTGGTAGACCCCAAAAAACTCATCCAAAAACGATACAACTGAATGATTTCAATTGGTTTCAGAATTATCATATGAACTATTTATGATCGTATGAGCTTTCCCCTTGATTCAATTAAATTAGAGTGATTTCCATTTCTTCAATGACCATTCAGAATCTAGATGATCTCCGATGATTCCATGAGCATCTGGCTTATTCTTTCTGAAATTGATACACTGATAAACTGTTTTTCTAAAGGCTCTTTAAAATACTTCCTTCAAGGCCATCGAAGACACACTACACGAAGGCGAAGATCTACTGTCAGCGGCTACTGTAACGGCCGAGCAAATGATGCAGCGAACCATCTGTCCATTTCGAGTTGGTCCTCAACATCTCCAGCTTGTCCAGTCCTGGTCCATGCTGATCAGCTTGTTTGAGCGACTGCAGAGGGAAGTCTGCGCAGCTGATAGCGGCCAGGACGGAAGGAGGCACCGAGACGGCGAAGTAAGTGCTGTTTCTTATTCAACTTTGGTTTTGGAGAGCAGAAGATAGCGACTGAATATCTGGAAGGTTTGAAGAGGGTAGCGGGCTCACTACCTGGAGTCTGGAGAGGGAAACGGCACGTACTGTAGTTCTGTTACCTACTGTAGGTTATGAAGTTAAAACAAGCATTCAGTTTCTCACTTACAAAATGGGAACGACTTATCCCATTAAAAACTTATCAAATCATCATTCAAAATGGGAACGACACTGCGATCAGAATCAGATTGACTCGTCTGGCTTTGGTGGTCGGCAGTTCCGCGGAGGATGGCAAAGCGAGACCGACTTGCGAGATGGATCGAACGGCAGAGACGATTGGGGCGAGAGCGGCAGAAGGCGTGAAAGGCAACGCCGCGAAGCGAGGAGAGATGTGAGTCGTCAAAACTGCATTTTTCAGACTATGTAAAATAATTGTACGAGCCATAAACACGCTTTTAGAACAGCCGCGAAAGACGAAGTCCTTGCAGAGATCAAAGTCGTGAATTTTCCAACAGCCAGCATGATCTGAGAAGCTGGGCGGACACCGAAAACAAAGGCAGCGATGGGAATCGGAGAAAATACCATGGACGCCGAGGACACTATAAAGAGCAGGTGAGTCTGATCTTGTCTAGGATATTTCAAAACACTTATTTTAACAGCTCAGACATCCATCCGATATAGACGAACGTATTCCACGAGAAGCACACCCAGTCCTCCATATGCGAGACGCATTCAATCTTCAATGGGACACATTCCGGCTTCCATGAGACACGCTAGATCTTCGAAGGGACGATCTAAAATTCCGTTTTCTAGACTGCGACCAGACGATTATTACAGTAGGACTGTTTAATCTAGGTTCGACACAGGACCACCACCCTAATCTCATCTGCAGCAGAAAGTTCGGCATTTCAACTGCGGCCACTGGGAGAAGCTGGATCGTGAAGCCTCATCTCGGCTAGTCAGCAACGAGTTCTGCTCCAAATGCTGGCCGCTCACCGCCCAGATGCAGCGGAACGGCCTGTTTAGTCGACCGAGAGACGATGATCAGGTCAAGCGAACAATGCTGTCGGACACTGACCCTGAAACCTCACTGGAGTACATTCAGGTGCTGGACAGGGTGACCAGATACGTCAAGCCGGAGCACAGCATCCGAGTGAGAATTCGAAGCATCGAGAAGATCGAAAACCCGGTGTTGGACAGGCGGGTCTATCACGTGTACGACCAGCTGATTAAGAAAAACAGCGAGCCACTTCTGCTCATCCACGGCACGACTGGAAACGCAGCCGAGAAGATCATCCAGGAAGGCTTTCAGGTATCTAAAGTTAGCACCTACTGCTAGCTCGTAATATACAGTGTATGTCAGAACTGCGGTGCCCTGGGCAGGGTGCTGATTACGAGCTATCATTCTCCATCATTATTCATTAAAACTGTTTGATTACAGCCGCCACATCAGAAATTTTGCCTCGTTAGAGAAGTTAGTTATATTATCATTGTATCCAGCTATGACAGTAGTTATTGTACATTCTCCGGCTTTTATTCAATTAAGTTACATCCAGGTACCAAGGACTTCTCAAGTACTACTTAAGATGTTCTTGCCAGGTACAACTAAAACTTTGGTTATTTATGATCTTTGGTTACATAGTAAAAATCTGTCAGTGTATATGCAGTGTGCTAAATGCTATAATTTCCGACAATTCGAATCTACATGTATTTTCAAATGGCAATCTCTAAACCGCTGTACACAATTAAGGTTGGCAACAGAGGCATGTACGGAGCAGGGATCTACTTCGCTACGGACACTAGCAAGAGTGCACAGTACGCTAGAGACAGCGGCGTCAAGACCCTGCTCCTGTGCAACGTTGTGCTCGGCAAGTACATGGTGTGCGACGCGCCCAGGAAGGACCTGAACTTGCAGACTGTTGTTGCCGCCGGTTTTGACTCGGTGTTCGCCAAACGGAACTCGAGGAGAACCGGCGGCGTGTTAAACGACGAGTACATTGTGTACCGGCCTGATCAGGTGACTCCCAGGTATCTGGTGAAGTTTGAAGTCTGAGCTGCGCTGTTTATGGGTAAACTCAAGCGAATATATACATAAATGTACACGCGCGAATACTATAACAAGCTAATATATAATATTAACTCAGCATCACTGAAAACCGCCACCTTAGACCTCGAGCTATAGTTAAATAACGTTGCGTCATTTGCAGTGTCGTGAGATAGAGTCAATCGCTCTGACAGGTGGCGGTTTTCTATGTTGCTTAGTGTTTCTGTAGCCATTGAGTTTAACAGTTCGTTAGTGCAAAATTAAAATATGACTTTTATTTAAAGGAATCCAATTTATTTTCAACAAAGTGTTGTGCCGTCTTGCGTCAGTTGGGGCTTCCCCCCTACCCGGCCTTTTTTCTCTCTCTGTCTCTTTTGCCTCCCCCTCGTGCTGGGTTGGGCTTAAGCCTCACCCTAATCTGGCTTGCGGCCTGCCAAGGGCCGGTCTCGTGCGCCGGCCGGCTCAGTTGCCCCACCCTTCCCGACGGCTGGTGATTGGCTGGTTTTTGGGTGGGGTGTTCTTGCTTGGTCTGTCAGCTTGTTTGCCCCCTTTTTTGTTTTGCTATTTATACGCACGCCCCGCCCCTTCCCGGCCCCACCTTTTCCCGCTGACGGCAGTGTAGTGAATGGTATATATTCCCTATTTATACCATTGCTAAGGCAAATAAATCATTTATTTCACCGGTGCAGATAAATGAAATAAACAATTAAAACATAAACTTCTGCACCAGTGCAACTGGGGGATACATAGCCAAATAAACGTTCGTTACGGTTTGCGGCATTCGAGCGCGTTAATTGAGGTGGACAAATTGCAGGTGCGGGTCTCTTCTTTTTCGGGGTACCGCGCTGGGAAACGAGTTACTGGTGGCCGCTGTGAACTCTCGCAGCATTAGAAGTGGGATTAGATGCGACCTGGGTGTTTCCCAGTTGGGCAGCCCCGCTACCCTAGCCGGTTCGCAGCCCCCGGTTCGTCCCGGGGGTGGCACAACAAAAGGAAGAAGATTTACCGTTTATTACAAGTTATACCTATCTGGAGTGGCGGATCTAGAATTTTATTCAAGGGGGCGCGGTCCAAGTTTGGGGCGCCAAAATGAGTACGAGGGGCGTCAATTTTAAAGCTAGGGGCGCAAAAAATGCGTGTAGGGGGCGAAAATCAAGTTTAAAGGGCGCAAATTTAGGTTTTTGAGGGGCGCAATATGTTTCATCAAGCTGTTTTGGCCCGTCCCTAAATCCGCCCCTGCCTATCTGAAAGCTATTTTTGTAACTTTTGTCATCCTTATTCAGTTATAAATGTGGTTCTTCAAACATGAAATGTACGAGTATATATATTATTTTCCGGATTGGTGTAACCATTATATTCACGTAAATTCCTTTGATGGTAATTTTTGACTAATCTTTTAATACAAATATTATTGCATGTGGTGGCCATTAGCTAATTATTGAACCGTTTTATCCTTTGTGCTTATGTGTGAATCGAATAAGAACCTTTTCGCAATTAGTTGAACAGTCAATCATTTAAATAGCACTTTCCTCAAGCGTGATACACGAGAAGAGGTCCAGTTTTCTTTTTCTGAATATACTACAGTAGCTTTGCTCTCGCCTCGGTCAATCAATTACAATCTTCCGACTGGTTACACTGTACTATTCAACTGTTGCTAATTTGAGCTTCTGATCTTCGCTATTTAAGTTCTGATCTTCGCTATTTCCATAATCCGCAATTAAACGATATTTAGACTTATATTGATTTAAGCCAAATTAAAACTTTTAATAATGCGTGGTTTAAATCTTACTTATTTCCAAATCAAATTGTTTTACATGTACACAAAGTCAAAGCAGAAGAAGGTACTTAGAGTCATTTTGATGTGAAATTAAAGCATTTTTTCTCAACACAATGCCCCTAGTTACTTTCGACTTCCTACGGTCTAATAGAATATAGCGTACTGGCATTACGCAGATACTGAGATACTATAAAGTGCCTAATATTACTCTAAATGTAATAGGGCATTATTTTAGGAACGGGAATTAGTTGCGGGTTAAGTGTGCTTTTTGCCTACTATCAGTAGTTTTGATTAGCGGAAGCAATTCGAGCGGATGAAAATCACTAGTTTTCGGGATCCTTTAGAACTACAGAGCAGTTGGGCTCTTGGAAAAGCATCCGTCTATGATCTAATAACTTTGAAAATTCACCCAAGGAAGTGGTAAGAAGGGAAAGAATGGAACATAACTAGACTTGCACAAGAGGAGTCTTGCCTCAAAACTAAAACGGGAGTCTTGCCCAGGCACAATACGGGGAATAGAAATTAGGGATTAATGTAAAGCAACCTTTTGTACGCATTTTATTCTTTATTATTAAAATTTTATTAAACCATTAACAATAAATCTCTTTGGTGTCCTGACTCACTTCTTTAATCTAAGTACTAGGGTTAGGGAAAGCAGCAACCTGGTGGCAGCGAATCTACCAATATACCCAGAGAATCCACTAAGTCCTAAAAGTAGACAAAACCAGTACGCCTAAGTCGCAGGTTACACGCCCATTCCATAAAAAATATGTACTATAATGTAGCTCGTATTAGTACTATATTAATTATTGCGTGGTGACCACACATCTGTTTCCGTCTAAGTATAATGTGTGCCCTGAGCACACTATCCTAATTCCTGAAAATATTAGGCTCAATATGTTATTAAACTGCCGACACGCACCACTTTATAATTCATTAAGTTTGCATTAAAAAGAATTTACTTAACCAAATAATTCAAATCTTTCAAAAGACCTTAAGGGTTAAGTGTTCACGAGCAGGATTGAGGTGTGACGAACTCAACGTTTACTCAACTTTGTCTCCTAGCCGGTTTTAAAACCTCAGAGTTGTGTACCTCAATCTTTCTAAACGGTCTCAGATACACTATGTGGGATAACAAAAACTGTATTTTTAAATACATTTCGATGCAAACACGTTATGATTATAAATACTTCGCTCTCCAACCTCAGTATATCAAATTCACAGAAAAATTTGACTTGCCTTAAGCTTAACCTTGCCTTATCAATTCACAGAATTAACCAGTAACGTACAGACAATGAGTACTGCTCGGTACAGTATCGACTCGTCGATTCTGGGATTATTGATGATTCAAAACTGCCTCTGTAGGAGACTATTGCGATGGATCTTAAAGTTCAGGGCGGTCGAGTGTAGCTACTACGAGTTTGTCAATAAGGCATACTCGTATCTACCAATGGTTAAGCACCCGTTTAAACTATCGAATTTACGATCGACGATATGGGAAAGATATATGTCAAAAACATAATGCGTGTTTTGAGTTTTAGCATACGCGAAAAGAATATATAAATAAACAACACAGCCTCAGTAAAATATACCAATCGTGATTAATTATGCCTTTTTATTCTGACTGGTGGTGCGTTGCCTTTTTTCGCAGGCGCCCAGAGGGGCAATGGCTTGTCCGTTACGGTACTAGAGCCTAGCAACTACAGTTAACGATAGCTTCGATCATGGCGGCAATTTGAAAGAGTCTGCCCTGCGCAATTCTTTTTTAGGCCACCAAGGACGCCTTTAAGTACACGGTTGCCGAAAGGGGTAGCGGTCGAAGAAGGAAAAAGACTTCGAGAAATTTTCAGAAATTTTTTCAGAAATTTCAGAAATTCAGAATTTTTTCAGAGCTATAAATATAAAACGCCGCTTCAATTAGAGTCGTCTAGTCGAGTCTGCCTACTAAATATATCTGAGATAGACAGACAGAAAGACAGAAAGACAGACAGACAGACAGACAGACAGACAGATAGACAGATAGATAAATAGATAGATAGATAGATAGATACATAGATAGATAGATAGATAGATAGATAGATAGATAGATAGATAGATAGATAGATAGATAGATAGATAGATAGATAGATAGATAGATAGATAGATAGATAGATAGATAGATAGATAGATAGATAGATAGATAGATAGATAGATAGATAGATAGATAGATAGATAGATAGATAGATAGATAGATAGATAGATAGATAGATAGATAGATAGATAGATAGATAGATAGATAGATAGATAGATAGATAGATAGATAGATACATAGATAGATAGATAGATAGATAGATAGATAGATAGATAGATAGATAGATAGATAGATAGATAGATAGATAGATAGATAGATAGATAGATAGATAGATAGATAGATAGATAGATAGATAGATAGATAGATAGATAGATAGATAGATAGATAGATAGATAGATAGATAGATAGATAGATAGATAGATAGATAGATAGATAGATAGATAGATAGATAGATAGATAGATAGATAGATAGATAGATAGATAGATAGATAGATAGATAGATAGATAGATAGATAGATAGATAGATAGATAGATAGATAGATAGATAGATAGATAGATAGATACAGATATAAAGCAAAGAGCTGAAGAGAGCCGAGAAGATATGCAAACCTTTAGTGGGCCGAACGGCTGTTGTGAATTTTCAAAGGACCCAAAGGTCGGATAGAGAGAGGCTTCCCGGGCCGCTGGCCAGAGTCTGCCAACCCCTGACCGGTACAATGTAGAATGTACATCTATTCAAGTTGGCTTAATCTTGACCGGATTGCAGCCTCTCAATATTTTCTATCTCAACAATTCGTTCAATTGTCTCAATTCGGCCGTCTATACAGGAGGCCCAGCAGCAAAAGCGCACTACACTGTTGGCCCTCTTGTGTACGTTCTGTCTATCCAATTATTCATATCTGTTACCAGTACACTTTGGCTATAAATAGCTATGATGCTACCCATAAAAGAGAGCCGTATAGTTGCTACAGCTAGCAGTTTTAAGTTTCTAAACATCCTTAAGAACTTTTCCTCGGTAGCTGCTCAATTGTAGACGGAATGGGCAACCAGAAGAGCAAAAAATCAACTGCCAAACTCGCCGGGAGCAGAGCGAGCGTGGCTCACCCCAGCAATTACGAGTATGTACTGCCAGAGCAAGGGCAGAGTCTGTATCCACCGCAGTCTCACATATCGCCAAATGTGAGTCCATATATTGCATCATCAATCAGTGTATTTTACTTTAGACTGATTTAACAAAATTGGAAAACAGTTCTGTGAAAATGAGTTTGAAAACTTCTAATTGAATATGCCAAAGAAAAATGGCTACGGGTACGGACGGAGACAAATGACTACGACGCTGCAGACGGGAATGACCGGTCAAAATAGCAGGACTGCGCAGGTTCCATGGCCGTCCAGTTTATCGTTTCATAATCGTGTTTCGAATCAGCTTTGAACCAATCAACTGTAGATTGATTTTGAGCAGTCTTGAATAGCAGAGCTGCTTATAATAAGGCTCTAGCCGGCCGCTAACTAAAAACTTACATATGAGTAATAATAACTCCGCCAAGACAACAAGGTTTAGCCATATGATTATATTTGATCACTTAGTTTTAACGTTTGAATAAGTACGTAAGTAATCAAATAAGCGAGCTACAAGCAAGGAGAATAAGCCTGAGACACTACGGAAAAACTAAGCGCGCTACTCCAATGCTCTTATTAATCCATTGTATATAGCTTACGCCCTATCTACTTGGTCTATAGTCATGGCAGTGCTCAGTCTTACCCACCGTTCACAGGTGTCTGCAGAAGCAATCGGCACGCTTAGATTACGGTAACGATTTGCAGACGAGTTGTTTAAGCAAGTCGGAAGTTTAGTAAGGAGAGTAAAGAATAGGCATTTAACCCCTCGCTTATTTATAGTGAATTTTCCCAATGCAGTCCCTGTGAAACTGTCTGCGTTATCAGCTTCTCACGTCTTCCAGACATCGTCGCAATTCCGGCAGATTCCCACGATCTCCCTCTCTCGTGTGACTTCTGAAATGTCTCAGTGTTCAGAATGTAATTGAATCCCCCCCACATAAAGGCATACAACCCTTTACAGTGGATCAGACTTTTAGGGCGGCCTGCACTCGCCCTTTGCATTGCCATCTTCGAGCGCTTGTGGCTTTTTGTAAGAGTGCAGCTGTCCACAACTACACTCCACCACGCTCTGATAGCAGTGCAATTCCCTAATTCCCTAACCTAAAACCTAAGTTTCATTCTTAATAATTCCTAAATGACAGTCGATTGCCATCCTTATACTGCTATCACCTTTGTTGGGCGCCCCAGTCTCTTGATGGGCGCCTCTGCCTCTATCTCCGGGCGGGTGGATGCTACATCCAAGAGGTTGCACCAGTGAGCTCCTCTCATTTCTCTCATTCCGTTTGCTTTTAGTAAATTTTCATTTAGTTTTTGGAGAAGCAGAAGCATTTATACTTGATATTTTCCTTAATTAATCATCACACGAATTTGTACCTCTCACAATTTGTTCAATCGACTTTGAAACATGTGTTTGCAGACAACCGTCACAGAAGTGAAGAAACAACAGTTCGAAAGGGAACTCTCGCTTTGCTTAAATTGGATTTCCGAAAAGGCCGAATCCTTGCCGCGAATTCAATCAGCAATCTCGGACTCCGAAGACCTCAGCATCATTGATCAGCAGGTGAAATGCCTGGCTGACCTGTGCTACGAAATCAATCAGTGGCAGAGCACTGTAGAAAAGGTCAAGCAACTTGGCGGAGATCTCATGGTGCAGTCGAGCCAGCTAGAAGCAGTCAGGACAGAAAGCCAACAGAATGTCGAGGAATCGTTGACGTTGTTAGCCATCCGCTACGACTCTCTGAAAGCAGAGGCGGCTAAAAATTTGGTGAGACACTTTTTGAGGTTCATTTTAAGCTGTGACACTTTTGGCAATGTAATAAGCGTCAGTGAAAACAGGTTGAATTAATATTCAAAAAAAGAAATAAAAGCAGTTTGAAAAGAGTCACTGAAAGAGGTTAGAAAAGAATAATTTTTGTACTTAAACGTATAAGATTGCGGAAATTCAAGAAACCTACGCAGAAACCTGCATCATTTTTCGCATAAATCTTATCGTCACATGCTATTTTTCTCGATCCCAATCAGGCAAACGGGAAGCAACACTTTAGCCAGAAATATGCTGCGGCGTGTGGAAAGTTTGAAAGCCGACGGCGGTGCGTTTCTGAATGGATAGAAAGCACGCTATCGAATATCAGCGATCTCAGGTATCAGCTTGAGGATTGGCGCCTCAATGTGAGTATCTCAGCAGCTGCATTCGTAATAACCCAAATCATTTTTACGCCCATTTTAATGTACAAGTGTAAATAAAAAATTCAAGGCGATCCAGCACAGCATGTCAGACGGAGAGGAGCGGTTCCACGCAGCCCTGGAAGCTGGCACCAGAATTCCTTCCCAGCTGCAATCCACTTCGGGAGTCGAACCTCACCCGGAAGCCATCCAAAGGCAGTTAAACGAGCTTATAGACCAATGGGACGTGCTCAACTCTACTGTTAACCAGGTTTGATTGACTTTTGTGAACGAAACCTCTTATCAGTAACGGAGATAGCCGGTATCTAGTAAATACCATTTACTATAAACCCTCAGCATGATCACCATTTTCTGGCTTACTTTTATGCAATCCAATTGTTAAACAGTTTTGTGCAGGTCAAAGCAAATGCTCAGGCTGTGCGGCGTAGTCGAAAAAGCGGAAACCCATACAATGCGCCGATGTACTCAACCGCGAACTTTGCAAGGAAGTTACAATCTGGATTAAGAATGAAAATTTTAAGCATCGAAGTATTAAGGAATCCTTTTTGGTGGGTGCCCATGTCTCTCGATGAGCGCCTCTGTCCCTATCTCCTGGGCGGGTGGATGCTACATCCAAGAGGTGGCTAGAGGTGGTTTAGAGGTGACTAAAGTGTGTAGACTATAATGACGTGAAGCTAGACAGTAAAAAAGATATTTTACTGATATTGCCTCTGCAGACTACTAAGAGTAGTAATTGAATGTTTTTTTACCGAAAAGCTGGATACTCTTGCTAAACTATAATGTTGAAATAACAAGGCTCCGATTTGTATCTTTTTATATTAATTCTACGACCATCTGAGTGAAATATTTTTCATTTTTACTTTAGAACCATTGTGTTGGTACCCATATTTATTACCAACTAGAAAATTTATGTAATAAGCTGCGGTATATACCAACTACAATGCAGTAAACAATGGAAATTTCTGACGATTTCACATAATCATACTACAGATAGCAGCGCATCCGATGGAGAATGTACTGCCAAGGCAACAAGAAAGTCGGTATCTTCCGCAGTCTGAACCACCTCCACCCGTGATTGTAACAGTTCCAACTTATGTAAGTTCATATTGTACCATCAGTTGGTAAGTTTTCCTTTAGTTTGATTTAAATAAATTGGAAAAACTGTTCTGTAAAAGTGAGTTCGGAAAGTTTTCACTGAATTTGCAAAATTTGAGAAAAAATATGGATCAGAGAGAGACGACGCAGCAGACGGAGTGAACGGTCGGCATAGCAGGACTTTTCAGGTTCAATGGCTGTCCAGTTTAATATTTTCTAATCAAATTTAGAATGGGTTCTGAAGCCTCTTGACAAATTGAGCAACTGTAGCGGAGCACTCGGTGCAGTTCAAATAATAAAAGAAAATAATTGTAACTTAATTTAACTATTAAATTTATTAATAATTATTCCAGGTTATTTATTTGATTGTCAAATAACAGATTGACAATTTGATTGACAAATAATTATATAACTTATATTAAAGTTACTAGGGTACAGTCTTGGCGGCGGTTGAGTTACTATGTTCAATATACTAATATAATCCAATGTTTAATTCAGCTTGGGTTGGCTCTATAGCCTAAAGGGGAAATAGACTTGTCTAGTTAGGAACACGGCAACGAGGGACGACGAGCGCGAGGAGAGGAAGAGCCTACACCAAAAAACATGAAACTCTCGCACTCAAAACCGCACCAAAACTGACCCACTAAAACCTCCAAACCTACTACAAAAAATGGTAACCAAAATAATAGAACAGTACATAAAATAATGGACAGAATTTTTCCTAGAACTTAACGTAAAAAGGCTTTCCCCCTAACCCCATATTAATTAGAAAAAATCTATTTAGGTACAATAAAAAACGGATAGAAACTAAAAATATTATAGCATAACGACATCGTCACAGCAATATTTGACTCAGAGCTACTATTGGTGGGCGATTCTGCCTATTTGGTGGATGCTTTATCGAAGAGGTGGCAAACGTTGAGCTCGTGTGATTCGTCCAGTTTCACTTTCATTTATTTTTTGGAGGATGAGTGACTGAAATTTGCGGAGGAGTGGGCAAAACTTTGCAGTCAAAAGTTTTTAAAAGATTTACTTGAGGTAGTCCTCAGGCAATTCCGAAGCACTCCGAAAGGACAGGAGCAATAATAAATCAAGTGTTTAAATCATGGGCAGCAATAAGATTCAAATATGCATTAGGTTTTCGAATATATGATGCTCTAGTACTCATTAAATATGGATGTTGCCATGTTGACTGTGGCCAAATCTTGTCAAGACTTGTCTCGAGATCCCTCGGCCTGCAGCAATCAAAATTATGGATAGACAAAACTGCCCTTGAGTAAGTGTTTAAATAAGTGTTTCGAATTAACGACGCTGGCGACGGCGACGACAGAGGCTGCGGCATCCAAGGCGGCTACTGGCCCGGCAGCTACGTCGACATCGCCGTCTGCATCTCTATAGTTTATTCTTATAATAACTCTGTTGCTACCGGTTTTACATTTTAGAGCACTTTTAATTTATTTATTTCTCTTATTGTATTCTCTTGCACCTGTTTTACTCTTACCCTGTAGTACTTATACAGTCTAACCTAAGAATTAAGTCTCTGTACACTTTACAAACCTACATGGACCACTTACAAATATACAGGCGACAGAGCCAAATTTTAAAACGGCTGACGCGCGGCCAGAAAGTTGTCGGCTTGGCACTCCCTTGGCATACTTAATAACGAACGAACCTAGAAAGGCATCCGTTTGCGTCGCTTTTAACTTAAAGACTAATCAAGGTATTTAAGGTGAAAGAAGGGAACAGGGAAATAAGGGATCACTAGGAACAGGAATAGTGTTGCACAAGAGGAGTCTTGCCTCTAAAACGGGAGTCTCGCCCGAGCACTTAGGAAACATAATATTAATGTAAAAACAACCTTTTGTATGTTAACATTTTCTATTAAATTTTGTGTCAAACTTAAAATATTTCAATCGGTGTCCTGACTTACTTCTTTAATATCTAAAAACTAGAATTAGGGAAATCAGGGACCTGGTGGCAGCGAATCTACCAACCTACCCAAATACGAGTAATGCACTAAAATAGTAAGTAGACAAAAACAGTAGCCTAAACCGACAGACCACGACTTGTCCAAATGCTCAGTTGAAAGGAATAAAACTTAGGTGCGTAGATTACGAGTATAATGACGGCGAGATAGACTAAAAAACAAAGCAGAGACAGAAATTTACGGGCTGGCAGAGCTAAACCAGATGAAAATTTCATTTCCCTCAGAATCGCTATCGCCGAAACCCTCATTCAAAATGGGAACGCCACTGCGATCAGAATCAGTTTGACGCGTGTGACTTTAGTGGTCTGCAGTCCCGCGGAAGATGGCAAAGCGAGACCGACTTGCGAGATCGATCGGATGACAGAGACAATTGGGGCGAGAGCGATAGAGGACAGCGCGATGGAGGAAGGGGACGCCACGATACGAGGAGAGATGTGGGTCATCAAAACTGCATTGTCGTTGTACTCAAACAGATTATGTAAAATAGTTGTAAAAATGTTTTTAGAACAACCGCGAAAGTCCTTGGAGAGATCGAAGTCGTGAATTCTCCAACAGCCAACATGATCTGAGAAGCTGGGATGAGACCGACAGTGAAGACAGCGACAGGAATCGAAATGGCCACCTCGATGGAGGAAGGCGCAACCATCGGAGAGAATATCATAGACGCCGCGGGCACTATAGAGAGAAGGTGAGTCTGATCTTGTCTAGGATATTTCAAAACACTCAATATAGTAGTTCAGACATCTAGTCTTCCATGGAATATAGACAACCGTTATAGACAACATGAGAGACACATTCAGTCCTCCATGAGAGACAAATTCGGGATTAATGAGAGACATATTCCGGCTTCCATGAGACACCCAATCTTCGAAGTGACGATCTAAAACGCCGTTTTTCAAGACTACGACCAAATCATTCTATTTCATTATGACGTTTTGATCCAGCTTTGATACAGGATTTCCTCCTCAATCCCATCTGCAGCAGAAAGTTCGGCATTTTAACTGCGGACACTGGGAGAAGCTGGATCGTGAAGCCTCATCTCGGCTATTCAGCAACGAGTTCTGCTCCAAATGCTGGCCGCTCACCGCCCAGATGCAGCGGAACGGCCTGTTTAGTCGACCGAGAGACGACGACCAGGTCAAGCGAACAATGCTGTCGGACACTGACCCTGAAACCTCTCTGGAATACATTCAGGTGCTGGACAGGGTGACCAGATACGTCAAGCCGGAGCACAATATCAGAGTGAGAATTCGAAGCATCGAGAAGATTGAAAACCCGGTGTTGGACAGGCGGGTCTATCACGTGTACGACCAGCTGGTTAAGAAAAACAGCGAGCCACTCCTGCTCATCCACGGCACGTCTAGAGACGTAGCAGAGAAGATCATCCAGGAAGGCTTTCAGGTATCTAAAGTTGGCACCAAATATACTTTGTATGCCAGGGCTGTGGGTGCCCTGGGCAGGGTGGCGATTCTGCTGACCATTCGACGGCTTTCCCATCAAGCACTACTAGCCTACAACAATTTGCTCCTAGTGGTCCTTTACTTCCATTACAGTATGAGAAACAACACAAGTCAGGCAAGCGCATGTAATTCTCTTAAACTACAGGTGTTTAGCGTCAGTTAGAAGCTAAACTAAGTGTCAGTTAAAAAAAATTAGGGAGCCTACTGCAACAGAACGACTCTTGCCGGATTGCGGATCGTTATCCCATTAAAACTGTATGATTACAACCACACCAGAAACTTTGCTGTTAGCGACGTTGGCTACTGTCATTGTACATATGACAGGTAGTCATTGTACCGTTTACGGCAATAGTTAAACTCAGATACACACCAAACAATCTACCAGTGCATGTACAGTGTGCTAAATGCTATAATTTCCGATAATTCGAATCTATATGTATCTGAAATTTTCAAATGACAATCTCTAAAACGCTACACACAAGGTTGGCACCAGAGGCATGTACGGAGCAGGGATCTACTTTGCAACAGACACAAGCAAGAGTGCACAGTACGCTAGAGACAGCGGCGTCAAGACCCTGCTCCTGTGCAACGTTGTGCTCGGCAAGTACATGGTGTGCAACTCACCCAGAAACGACCTGAACTTGCAGACTGTTGTGGCCGCCGGTTTTGACTCGGTGTTCGCCAAACGGAACTCGAGGGGAACCGGAGGCGTGTTAAACGACGAGTACATCGTGTACCGGCCTGAGCAAGCGTCTCCCAGGTATCTGGTGAAGTTTAAAGTCTGAGCTGCGCTGTTTTTAGGTTAACTCAAGCTAATATACAGCTAGCTATACTATATAAGCAACATTGAAACCATCACCCTTGAACCCAGTGCGTCTTAGTGAGAGTTGATCGAATAACTTTGCATCATTTGCAGTGTCGTGGGCTGAAGTCAATCGCCCTGACAATTTACTGCCGCTCTAGGGTGGCAGTTTTCCATGTAGCTGAGTATGCTTGTAGCCATCGAGTTAATAGTTTACTCGCGTAATACCAAAAGATGCCTCTAAATGGTCTAGATCAATCGCTTCGCGAATGAAAGACTTGTTGCTCATATTGTATCTTGTGCTAGCTAAACATAATTATAATCCCAGCATAGAAACAGAACAATGTTTATAGATTTGCATACATAGCATGTATGTTTAATCTGATGGCTAATTTATATTTTTTGACATGTTTAGCTATTGATATTTGGTGCCGATAACAGCGATTTTTTAACCATCAAGTGTTATGGTATTTGCCTATTTGCCCGTTTGGTTTGGTTTGGTAATTTATCCTTCGACTGTAACTTATGTCCAAATCAAGGCCTGGCAAACTTTTACCTCAAGGGCCAGATGAAGAACCCTAGCGCATAACTGCGAGCCTGAGAGGAGGGAAGAGAGAGGAGAGGGAAGAAAGAAGAGTAATTGGAGAGAGGAGAGAAGAGGCAATAAAAGAGAAGAGAGGAGAGACGAAATAGGAGAAGAGAGGGGAGAGAAAGAGAAGGGAGAGGAGAGAGGAGAGATAGGAGAGGAGAAAGGGGAGAAAGGCGAGGAGAGGAGAAAGAAGATTGAGAGGGGATCAGACAGAAGAGAGAAGAGACACAATCAAACCTTAAGTAGACCAGTTTGCTCTTGTGAGGTTTTTGAAACTTGTGAAAGGAACTAAGGGCCGGAGAGAGAGGCTTTGCTGGCCACATGTGGCCCGTAAGCCGGAGTTTGCCGACCCCTGCTCTTATTAATTGAATACAGATATTTCTAATTATAATTTCTACTTTTTAATATACATTAATCAGTATTTCTTTTATTTAAGTTGTTTTAAAAGTACTGCAGCCAACAGCTAGTGTAATACGCTCGTACATAACAACTATTAAATATCTAATAAAGATTCTAATCCGTTAGCATTCACGAGTTTAAAGATATTCAGCAAAAGTCTGTTTTCACTGTCAGTTGATTTGCATTTTTGTTTCACAAAAACCTAGCCAGCTATATTGCTAATGCGCTCGTATAAGCCAGAAAACATATAAGTTCAACTATAGCTATCAATTGATCCAATGTCTGCAAGCTACATGTATTGTGTCGAATGGATGTAATTAAAAAGCAAATTTATGGGGCTCAGCACGAGCCGAATTGCCTCGTCAAATACCGTCTTCACCTCGGATTGCAGCTTGGACGAGCACTCCAAGTACCTTACTGCCTGTATCTCCTTGGCCAGGGCCTGTCCCTGAGTGAGTGGAAATAAGGAAAAACTCCGCACCCACCGCACTACATGTATATCGACTCCCATCTCACTCTAAACTTTTTGTGCAAAACCTGCCGTCTTTAGAAAAGCGGTTGCCCACCTCATCGGAGGCAAGAGATGAAATTGTAGAGAATTCATAAATACACGCTAACTAGAAGCTCAAAGAGGCACGCTACTCTTTTTGGTTTTGAGATTATAAAAATGAAGACTATTATAAAATAATCTCTTTCAAAAAAAGTTTCAAATAGTTCACGAAGTTGTGAACTTGACTAAGTATCGTGGTGTAGCTTGATCAGTCCGGTAGACAATGTACTCGTCATTGAGCACACCTTGACTTGATTTTGTTCCTCGTCTAGCGAACACCGAGTCATAGCCCCAATTCTGTACGGTCTGCAGGTTGAGGTTTGTTTGGGCAGATGTGCAGATCAGCGTCGTTCCTAGAAGCACCTCGCATAAAAGCAGGGTTTTGACGTTATTATCCTTAGCATATTGGACACTCTTTGAGGTGTCCGTGGCAAAGTAGATCCCTGCGCCAAACATTCCTTGCTTGCCAATATTGAAGCCGTTGCTAATGATGTTCTCAGCGGCGTTGCTGCGCGTCCCGTGAATGAGCAGCTCTGGAATGCAGTCCTTTTTATGCAGCTGGAAAAACGCATCATAAAGACGCTGGTCTAATACCGGGTTGCAGATTCTCTCAATATGCTCAGGATGCTGACGCTAGTGTTGTACTCGGGTTAAACATATCGCAGGACCCTGTCGCAAATGCAATGGTACTCAGCGACGGTCTGTCCGTTTGTTGCTGTGATGGGGACGCGCGTGACTCGTGTCGTTGATCCGGAATGAAGTAAGTGCGCAAGATGGAGCTCGGTAGCTACAGACTCGCATTGTACCTCGTAAAGTGACCTCGGCTAAAGTGAGTAGGACACAAGAAAAGGGATAAATTAATAAAAATTACAAAATACAATTTCTAAGAAAAGTAAAAGCTGTCAAAAAGTTGTTTTCACCGTCGAACGCCGCTTGCTGAAACAATTTCCCATTCTTACTCGTAGTTTTCTAATTGGTTCTAATGACACTGAAGACACTTGATTTGAGTTCCTTTGTCACACAATTAGGGTTGCTTCAAGACACGGGGTGTCATGTCTCGAGTAAAAAAACGATTTAAAACTTATAAAATAGCAGAGTTGGAAATTACAACCCTTCTCAAGCATCCCTCCGAGGTACAAGTACACTCACTGTGTACGATGCTCAATTTCCTGCACATTCCACCACTGTACAGTGAAAAGAACAATGGCTAGAGTGCTAAATTTCGATATTTAGTTGCTTGGTCATTTTGCTGTTATTTGTCGATTTGATCACTTTTCCTTCGGGTGAGAGCTGATCAGAAGTTGAAAAATACTTTTTTATTGCAATTTGCGATTTCAACTCTTCTGTAATTGCTTTAAGCTGTTTTCCATTCTCGTAAACATAGCCAAAATAGTTACTCAAGTCATTTCTCACCCAGATCTTGAATTTAAGTGAATTTCACAATTGTACGAGTATAAAATGTATGTATGTATTGATTTGATAAATCATAATTGAGAATAAACGGATTTAAATCTTTAAAGGACCTATTCAATGCGAGCTAAGAAATAATAGAAACTAAGCAACTGACAGAATCCGTGCAGTTAGAGTGAAGTCAGGAGTACATTTAGAAGGAACATTCCTCAGAGAGTTATTTTAGGGTATGAGAAAAGCGTGACATCAGACCATACGTCAGTACCTTATTCTGATGATGAAATCTTCTTAGTATGAGTCGTAAAGAACTTTTTAATGTAAAAGCTAGCTAGAAATATCATCGCATGCGAGTATATGTTTATAATAAATCGTTTTCAAATTTTGCAATAAACATAAAACTGTATCTACGAGCGGATAATTGACAAGAACAAAGACTATCATTCTTTTTAAGTTTGATAAATCTTAGAACCAGAAGCCAGTCAGGCTGTGTTGAACTTGATGAGGTACCTCGGGGCAGCCTGCCTCGGGTCGTACACGACAAACTCATCGTTGAGCACCCCTCGAGTCTCCCTGGAGTCCCTCTGAGCGAACACGGAATCAAAGCCTTCAGCTCTTAGCGTTTCAAAATTGAGATCATTTCGAGCAGTTCGACACACTTGGTGCTTTCCAAGAAGCACATCGCACAGCAGCAACGACTTGACGCCGGTGTCTTTGCAGTACTGCGCGCTCTTGGTGCTGTCCGTGGCGAAGTAGATCCCTGCGCCGAACATTCCACGATTGCCTAAAATGAAGCCATCGGTAATGATTTTCTCGGCATTGATCTGCCTCGTTCCGTGGAACAGCTGCTCCGGCGGACAGTTGCGGTTGTGCAGCTGGCGTCGAAAATCCCGCATCCGCCTATCCAGCACAGGATTCTCAATACGCTCGATGCTGCAGATCTCCTTGATGACAACTCCGTGCTCAGGTCTGGTATAGCGAATAACGCGATCTTCAATTTTCAAATACTCGGCCGAAGTTTCCGACTGGCTCTTTGATAGCATGGTTCGGACAACTTCCGTTGAATCCAAAATGCTGCAGCTGCTGATCTGGAAGAAAATTTAAATGGAGCTAGCTAATATAAGTACAAAGCGTCCTTGTGCTTCGGTTGTCCATGCTGGAGACTTCTATTGCAATAGCCATACATTGTATAGTAAAACTCTAGGCTCTTAACATTGGTATATCAAAACTTGAAGTCAGAGGATACTTGATAAGCATTGACCCCGACAGGTGTAAAGTTCATTTAAACGAGACTATGAATTGTTTCTCTGATTAAAAACGTACCGAAGATCGGTTTCCAGCGCTACCGGACTCCAGCACTCGGCGGATGTGCTGCATCACAGAGTAAAGCGGGCCCCAAGCGTTCCTCAGCCTCTGCAGCTGCTTGTGCACCCCTTTGGGACAGTCGGCCTCCAGCATTAGCGTGTCCGCCGCCTCGGCCGCTTTCGCCAGTCGGTGCTGAGTGTTGCGCACGGACTCGTACAGCAGCTGGTTGTGGCATAGTGGATTCATAATTTTGATTCAACAAAGCAGAATTTCTACTATAGACTTTCTGAGAAAGAAAATTACCATTAAAATTTTCTCTTCATCAGCCGGATCCTGTTTTCCGGGTTTGAAACATTCCTTTAAATTTTCCAGCTCGCATTGCGTCTTGCGCATCAGTTTTCGATCCTCTTTCGTCAGGAGTTGAAAGTCCTCGTAGGCGGCCAATCGTGTAGCGGTAGCTGAAATTTTCGAGTTAAGTTAATAATACGAGTATCTGCGGGAGAATTGTAGGCAACGCATCATGTACGCAGGTACGCACTCATACACACGCTTACACAGAGTGTACAGCGGCCCTAACTTCTAATCATCTCAGGCATGTGCACTCTCAAGGGCCAACTTTCGTGTACAAGCCTCCAAATTAATGTGGCCATGCAGGGAATCGAACCGGGGGTTCTTTAACTTCATAAACTCGTAATGCAACTTTAATTCAAACGCATGCTTGCTTAGTTTTCTTGCACTTGCATGTTTTAGATGCCCATCGTTCATAAAAATCACTTATGATTCAATAAAACGGAACTCCGAAACTTACGGAAATGTTCTGCGGTACCTCGTAGGCATTTGCGGCAAAATTAATCTGCAGCATGGAATCGACTGCTAACTAAAGTAAATCTTACCGATTTTACTGATGACTAATACTCAAAAAATTTAACTACATGCTTTACTCTTTCCACATTGACAACCACTTTAAAAGTACAACAGAACAATTGCAGAATTGATATACATCATGAAAGAAACCACTCCTGACCAATAAGGTTGAAGTTATAGCATCTCCATCTCCTAGCATACCTAGAGTGTACGTACGCCGTTTTATTGTGGGTAGACAATGGGGGTGAACTTTCGAATCATTGTGTAAGTACACTTTTCATCGCAACCTGAAGGATTCCAGTAATAGCTACGGTATATTAATATTAGTATATACCAACTGCAACGCGGTAAACCTGTCTGTCTTTATTTTAAATTCATACTGCAGAGAACAGCGCATCGGATGGGAAATGTACTGGCAAAGAAACGAGAGAGTCGGTATCCACCGCAGTCTCAAACCGAGATTAGACCCACACAATATTCAACTAATGTGAGTTTATGTTGTTACCATCAGTCAGTGAATTTTATGCTCGCACTTTAAATATTTGTCACGGGAAAATGGCTTCGGTGCTGACGGAGAGACGTCGCATCAGACGGAATGAATGGTCGACATAGCAGGACTGCACAGGTTCAATGGCTGTTCTGCTTATTATTTTCTAATAGTATTTTATTCAACTTCAGAATAGGTCTGAATGGGTCAATTGATTTGCACAAATTTTAACTCATCAAACTACTATCACCTTGGTGGGCGACCCTGTCTCTTGGTGACCCCTGTCTCTTAGTGACCCCTGTCTCTTGGTGATCCCTGTCTCTTTCGCTATTCTTTTACGATTCTACCAGGCGCTTGTGACGCAACAGTCCCTTCTCCGTCGCATTAGACGCGTTCGAGTCGCCCAAAAGTCGCTAGAGTAACTAGAGAGTTTGAGTAACTGGAACAACTAGAATAACTACTCGTAGAATAACTACGAGTAGAATATAAAGGATACTAAAAAATAAGAAAACTGCGCATTCTATATTTAGCACTCGCATCATAAAGTGCTCAGATACAAGGTATCAAACTAAAGTGCGTAGACTATAATGACGTCAGTAAAGCCAGTAAAAACTAAAACAGATTTCTACTGACATTGCCTCTGCAATCTACTAATAGTCGAATCGCATATTATACAGAAAACCTTGCCTAATACTTTATACTGACTCATGCTTTACACTTCGGAGCACTGGACGTTTGTTTCGTTTGCTTCGTGTTTGTATCTTTTTAAATTGATTCTTTGACCATCTGGGTGACTATCTTTGATTATGCGACTTTAGAAGCGTTTTGTAAATGCATACAATATATTTATTGCTACTCAAAAATTATGTGCGCTCGTAATGGCTATGTTATATACCAACTGCAATGCGGTAAACAAAGTAACAATTTCCGAGTTCGTTTTACATAATCATACTACAGATACCAGCGCATCCGATGGGGAATGCATTGCCGCAACAACAGCAGAGTCGTCAGCAGCCAGCGCTGTCTCAACCCGAGTTAAAACCAACACAAACTACAACAAATGTGAGTTCATATTGTACTATTGATGGTGTGACCCCTGTTTCTTTGTGTGACCCCTGTTTTTTGTTGTGACTCCTGTCTCTTGATGACCCCGGTCTCCTGGTGACCCCTGTCTCTTGGTGTGACCCCTGTCTCCTGATGACCCGTGTCTTGTCGGACGCCCCTGTTTCTTGGTGGCGCCTGCTTATCGCCCACTTTCTAGAAAAAGCAAAAGCTTCCGTTATTTATCAAATTTATCTTTTAGCTTTTAGATGAAATATAAAAAACAGCATTTATATCTTATCACTTGCATTTATCACTACGCGCTCAATATATTTACTTAACATAAAATACTCAGTTTTTGCAATTCTACGAGTAAATTATTTCAAACTAAAGTGCGTAGACAGTAAGAAACACAGAAGATTTTACTGATTTTGTCTGTACACAGTACAATGAATTAAATGCACGATTTGACCAAAAAACTTAACTAAGGATCCCCCAAGAATCAAACTGGACAACACGGACGAATTCGATGCTCAACGGCGGTCCGCTAATGATTGGATCAAGAAGAAGCACGTAGAGCTGATGGATTTGGACACTGACAAGGGGACGAATACGGAAAAGGCTCGACGGCTTCGGGTTTGTATATTGAAGTTCGAGTAAAAATTGATTGTACGACCATCTGAGTAATTTATCTTTGATTTTATGGCCATCGGACTGATTTGCTTGTGATTATATGACTTAGATGAGTGTAATTATCATAATTTCAATGACTATTTAACCTCTTCCACACTTGATACCTTTGGGTCTCATTTAAGGATTTCAATTTGTTTCAGAATTGTTGCTTGAACTCTTTATGATCGTGGGAGTTTTTCTCTTGATTCAATTTGAAGTGATTTCCTTTTCTTCAATGACCGTTCAGAGTTTGGATGATCTCAGATGATCTCCGATGATTCCATGAGCGTCTGACTTATTCTCTCGGATTTTAATGAACTGATTAAAGGATTGTTCTAAAAGCTCTTGTGACTACCTCCTTTAAGGACATCGAAGCCTCTCTAGACGAAGGCGAAGATCTACTGTCAGCGGCTGCTGTAACGGCCGAGCAAATGATGCAGCGAAACACCTGTCCATTTCGAGTTGGTCGTCAACATCTCCAGCTTGTCCAGTCCTGGTCCATGCTGATTAGCTTGTTTGAGCGACTGAAGAAGGAAGTCTACGCAGCTGATAGCTGTCAGGATGGAAGGAGACGACGGGACGGCGAAGTAAGTGCTGTTTATTGTTCAACTTTGATTTTGGAGAGCAGAAGGTAGCAACTGAAAATCTGGAAGGTTTGGATAATTTGGAACGATCAGCTATTCTCATTATGTAGCTCTTGTATCATGATATTCCCTGCAGATACAAGGAATCATTGTAAAGTTCATGGACTATATTAATGACGTAAGAAAGCCAGTTAAGAAACAAACAAGATTTCTACAGTCTACTGCGAGTAGAAACGCACGTTTTTATACCGAAGCTTTTGACTAATATTTAATTGACTAATACTTTAGACTTTAAAGGACCGGATTATTGTATTATTTATTTTTTATGTCGATTCTACGACCATGTGAGCGACTTATCTTTTTGATTTTATGACATTAGCAGCGTTCTGTAAGAACCTATATTAATCGCAACCTGGAGAAATCATGTACAATAGCTACGCTACATACTAACTGCAATGTGGTAAACAATGTAACTGAAAGGTAGTTTGAAAACTTTTACTCAGCTTGCCAAAGGCAGCTGGCTACGGTGTGCGGACGGAGAGGCGACGGGTCAAGAGGTCGACATAGCAGGACTGCGCAGTTTCAACGGCTGTCCACTATATTATTTTCTAATAGTGTTTTTAATCAACCATAGAATGATTCTGAATCAATTGTAGATTGATTTGAACAAATTTTACTCACCAAGCTGGCGATCTTGGGGCCTTTTTATAAAGCCATCCTAAGATAAGATCGATCTTAGCCATTATCTTCGCAGTCTTCCGACGCACGATCGAACTTACGCTACGACAGCTTTAGAGTACGACCCTCTTGTCTCTTGGTGGACTCCTGTTTCTTAATTGGTGCGCGTACCTGTGTCATGGTATGCGTCTCTCTGTCTTGGTGGGCGCCCTTTGTGTCTCGATGACCCCTGTCTTTTGGTCGGCGTTTCTGCCTTTATCTCCTGGTCCGGTGGATGCCCCTTCCAAGAGATGGCAACAGCTGAGCTCCTGTCATTCGTCGAGTTTCGTCAGCTTTAGCTTTTATGGAGTATACCGATCTGAAGTCAATGAACTTTTATGTCTAGTCGTTCCCTCAGCGTTAATTTATTTTTTCACCCAAACTGTTGCCGAATCTTTTAAGGCTCGCCTCGGCTTATCTCGATAAATAGACAAGCTTAAAACTAAGCTATGTTTAACTAATAAGCTCTTCGATCTAAGGTAGAGTCGCAACCATAGATCTTATATTCCCTAGATGAGACCAAACTTCTCTAAGCGAAGCCCTAATAAATCCACTAAATGTGAACAGGTTTGATCTCAAAATTCTATAGGAATTATTTGAGCTTCGCTTCCTGAGGAGCGAAGCAAACATAGAGGCTTCCTTGGATCAGTGCATCCATTTTTGGCCATGGTTCTTTGATCCCCATATGTGGTATGTATTTTGTTTATTTTGTTCAACATTGCAGTCGCCTGCATTAAAAAAAGCGGAAAAGCTCAAAACCCTGGCGTTGTTCATTTGCTGCTGAGCACAGCTCACACATACGAATGGCTGGCATCTGCATCATGGATGAAAGAATAGAATAGAATAGCAAAGCTGCGCATTTCTTCGTCATCACAGAAAAGAATGTCTGTGTCCCTCGGCTACTGAAGTTAATCATTCAGTGACTGTGATTGGTTTAAATACTCGTATTTTTTAGCTTTTTTCGGGGTCAGCTTTTTAGCGTAGATCCAATAGAGACTGGCCCATCTACGGATGACGATCTATGGTCTTAATGCAGAAACGCAAAAATTTTGTTTTTTGGAAGAAAAGTAAAAATATTTATATAGTTATTACTCGCATTTCTCACTATGCACCCTATACTTTAACTTCCATCATGAAATGCTCCGTTCTCAATTCTAAATTCTTTCAAACTCAAGTGCGTAGACAGTAAGAAACACAGTAAGATTTCACTGATTTTGTCTGTACACAGTACAATGAATTAAATGCACGATTTGACCAAAAAACTTAACTAAGGATCCCCCAAGAATCAAACTGGACAACACGGACGAATTCGATGCTCAACGGCGGTCCGCTAATGATTGGATCAAGAAGAAGCACGTAGAGCTGATGGATTTGGACACTGACAAGGGGACGAATACGGAAAAGGCTCGACGGCTTCGGGTTTGTATATTGAAGTTTGAGTAAAAATTGATTGTACCACCATCTGAGTAATTTATTTTTGATTCTATGGCCATCGGACTGATTTGCTTGTGATGCTATGGACATCTGACTGATTTGCTTGTGATTCTTTGGCCATCTGACTGATTTGCTTGTGATTCTATGGCCATCGGACTGATTTGCTTGTGATTCTATGGCCATCGGACTGATTTGCTTGTGATGCTATGGACATCTGACTGATTTGCTTGTGATTCTATGGCCATCTGACTGATTTGCTTGTGATTCTATGGCCATCTGACTGATTTGCTTGTGATTCTATGGACATCTGACTGATTTGCTTGTGATTATATGGCCATCTGTCTGATTTGCTTGTGATTCTATGGCCATCTGACTGATTTGCTTGTGATTCTATGGACATCTGACTGATTTGCTTGTGATTCTATGGCCATCTGACTGATTTGCTTGTGATTCTATGGCCATCTGACTGATTTGCTTGTGATTCTATGGACATCTGACTGATTTGCTTGTGATTCTATGGCCATCTGACTGATTTGCTTGTGATTCTATGGACATCTGACTGATTTGCTTGTGATTCTATGGCCATCTGACTGATTTGCTTGTGATTCTATGGCAATCTGACTGATTTATTATTTGATCTAGGACTTATATGAGTATAATATATAATAAGTCCTCATACTTATCTGAGGACTTATCTTCATTTCAATGACCATTTAGAGGATTTCAATTTGTTTCAGAATTATTATTTGAACTCTTTATAATGGTATGAGCTTTTCTCTTGATCCAATAGAAGTTTGAGTTATTTTCTTTTTTATAATGACCATTTAGAATCTAGATAGTCTCGGATGATTTCATGACCACCTGATTTGTTCTCTCTGAAATTATTAAACAGATAAATTTTTATTCCAAAGGCTCTTGTGATACCTCCTTTAAGGACATCGAAGCCTCTCTAGACGAAGGCGAAGATTTACTGTCAGCGGCTGCTGTAACGGCTGAGCAAATGATGCAGCGAAACACCTGTCCATTTCGAGTTGGTCGTCAACATCTCCAGCTTGTCCAGTCCTGGTCCATGCTGATTAGCTTGTTTGAGCGACTGAAGAAGGAAGTCTACGCAGCTGATAGCGGCCAGGACGGAAGGAGACGACGGGACGGCGAAGTAAGTGCCATTTATTATTCAACTTTGATTTTGGAGAGCAGAAGGCAGCGACTGAATATCTGGAAGGTTGGATTATCTAGATCTGAGTTACGGTACTCACTGAAGTTTTCAGCGGCTGCTGTCGTTACTGATGGTCTGGAGGTTTGGAGAGGGTAGCGGACTCACTAAAAGTCGGGAGAGGAAAACGGTACTGACATGTACTGTGTTATGTTACCCATTGTACGAGCGTAGGTGATGAAGCTGAAGTAAGCATTCAGCTTCTTATTAACTGGCTGGCAGAGCTACACCACGTGGAACTTTCCTTTCCCACAGAACCGCTATCGACGAAACTGCGATCAGAGTCAGACCCGCGGAATATGGCAAAGCGAGACCGAGTTGCGAGATGGATCGGAAAACAGAGACGATTGGAGCGAGAGCGACAGGGAAAGGCGTTATGGCGGGAAGCGACACCACAATGCGAGGAGAGATGTGGGTTATCAAAACTACTTTGTCGTTTTACTCAAACAGTCGTATTACTCAAGCAAACAATGTAAAATAGTTGTAAACATGCTTTTAGAACAACTGCGAAAGTCGAAGTGCTTGGAGAGATCCAAGTCGTGAACTTTCCAACAGCCAAGATGATTTAAGACGCTGGGCGGAGACAGGCAATGAAGAGAGCAACAGGAATCGAAATGGCCGCGTCGATGGCGGTAGGCGTAACAATCGAAGAGAGTATCGTAGACGCCGCGGCTACTGTAAAGAGCAGGTGAGTCTGATCTTGTCGGCCAGAAAATTATTCAAAAACACTCAATGTAGTAGCTTGTAGTAGTTCAGAAATCTAGTTTCCCATGAAACATAGACGGACGTCTTCTATGAAAAGCACATCCATTCTTCCATGAGAGACGCATTCAGGCTTCCATGAGACACATCAAATCTTCGAAGTAACGATCTAAAACGCAATTTCTTAAGACTGCAATCCGACCATTATTAACAATTCTAGACTGTTTTGTCCAAATTCGACACCGGATGTCCTCCCCAATCCCATATGCAGCAGAAAGTACGGAATTTCAACTGCGGCCACTGGGAGCCGCTAGATTTTGAAACCTCATCTCGGCTAGTCAGCAACGAGTTCTGCTCCAAATGCTGGCCGCTCACCGCCCAGATGCAGCGGAACGGCCTGTTTAGTCGGCCGAGAGACGACGACCAGGTCAAGCGTACAATGCTGTCGGACACTGACCCTGAAACCTCTCTGGAATATATTCAGGTGCTGGACAGGGTGACCAGATACGTCAAGTGGGAGCACAATATCAAAGTGAGAATTTTAACCATCGAGAAGATCGAAAACCCCGTGTTGGACAGGCGGGTCTATCACGTGTACGACCAGCTGATTAAGAAAAACAGCGAGCCACTCCTGCTCATCCACGGCACGACTGGAGACGTAGCCGAGAGGATCCTCCAGGAAGGCTTTCAGGTATCTAAATTTGGCACCTACTAATATAAGTGCATGTCAGCTGCATATGCTTTGTGCAGGGTGGGCGATTCCGATGACCATTCGGTTGTTTTCCCATCGAGGACTACAGGCCAACAACAATGTGCTCCTGGTGGTCCTTGTATTCCATTACAGTATGAGCAAGCACACAAGTCAGTCAAGCGCACGTAATTCTCTTAAACCAGGTTTTTAGCGTCCGTTAAAAATCAAGGGAAACTGATACAACGAATGGCGTATCGTTATCCGATTAAAACTGTATGGTAAGAGCCACACCAGAAATTTTGCCGCGTAAGAGACCTTAGCTACCGTCATTGTATGAATGACGGGTAGTCATTGTGAAGTTCTTCGTCCATTATTTAACTCAGTTACATATTTGTATCCTAGTAAGGGGCTTATAGCCTAGTGGTTAGAGTGTCGGACTCACGCTCGGGGGTTCGATTCTCGACCCACTCGGAACAATTCATATGCTTGAGCAAGACACTTAACTATGCCTTGCTTCAGTTTACCCAGCTGTGAAATGGGTGCCAGCATTAGCTGGGGTAATTGAGGGTGTGTGTGGTGACCCCCAGTCCTTGGACTGAACAGCCGTACGCAGCCTTCAGATGCGCCGTGCAATAGCTGTTGGTTTCACATCTTACCCAAATGGGTTGTGCGATAAATTATTATTATTATTTTATAGTTAAAACCTACCAGTGCATGTACAGTATGCTAAATGCTATAACCTCCGATAATTTGAATCTATTTTTAAATGAAAATCTCTAAACCGCTGTACACTATTAAGGTTGGCACCAGAGGCATGTACGGAGCAGGGATCTACTTTGCAACCGACACTAGCAAGAGTGCACAGTACGCTAGAGACAGCGGCGTCAAGACCCTCCTGCTGTGCAACGTTGTGCTCGGCAAGTACATGGAGTGCAACTCACCCAGGAACGATCTGAACTTGCAGAATGTTGTGGCCGCCGGTTTCGACTCGGTGTTCGCCAAACGGAACTCGAGGGGAACCGGAGGCGTGTTAAACGACGAGTATATTGTGTACCGACCCGAGCAAGCGTCACCCAGGTACCTGGTGAAGTTTGAAGCCAGATCTGCGCTGTTTTTGGGTTAACATAAGTGGAATACATATGGAGTAATTTTATGTAATGAATGTAGTGAATAAAGAGTAACAAATGTTATCTAGGGGGTTGTAGTGTGGTGCGGTTGTAGCGTCGTACTCACGACTGAATTGAAATTTTTTTGAGGGTTCGTGCCTTTGAGCAGGACACTTAACTCTACATTGATTCGGTTCATCCAGCTGTAAAATGGGTGCGAGCATTGGCTCAAAAATTGAGGGTGTGTGTGGCGACCCCCCCCCCCAGGTTTTCGATTGAACAGCCGCACGCAAATTTTAGATGCGCCGCGCAATAGCTGCGCTGAGGTGTCAGTTGTGCACCTGGCAGGTGTAAGCAATTGTTATTACTATTGTATGTATGCATAACATATATACACTTTATTTACGAGCTATGTATGTATATTATCTCAACCTAATATATGGAATTAACTCAGCATCCTTGAAAACCGCCACCCTACGACCTTGAGCGAGAGTTGGATAACTTCGTGTCATTTGCAGTGTCGTGAGCTGAAGTAAAACGCTCTGAAAATGCTCCAGGGTGGCGATTTTTAGTGATGCTGTGAGCATATTTGTAGCCATTGAATTTAATAGTTTGCTAGGTTATTAATAAAAAATGACTTTGAAGGAATCACATAGCGAATTAAAGATCTGTTGTTTTTTATTACAATGTACGTACGCAAATGTCAGTGCTCACAGTTACATGCAGCTTTGCATTATAGGAGCAAGATTCAGTTATAGTTATATATAATACCCCGGTATATGAACTCGTATGAAATTTACGGTATGTGCATGTACATGTGCATGCTATATATGACGGCTTACTTTTTACTTTTTGACATGTTTATCCAGTGATAGCTGTGACTCCTAAAACATCAAATATACGGCGTATATATTTGCCTGTTTGGCTTAACTATAATGCTGATAGTAATTTCTTTTGATGGCAACTTTGACTGAATATTGAATAAAACTATCACTAATGTTTAAGTTTAAGTTATTAGTATTATTGTGGCAATGTAAGAATTACATGTAAGAATTAAAGCTATTTAGATGTATTATATAACTATAAAATCCATCGTACAAACTAGTCTAACAAAAAATGACTATCATCTGTGAGGCAAGTAATGAATTGTCTAACTTATTGTCAATTTGAACGCAGAGTTAACAAAATATAAAAATTTTTGTTCACAGATCACGTAACCTGAACGCAATCAGCAAACATTAATTACACGTAACCAGGGGCGAATTTGGGGGGGGGGCTTCAAATCTAAAATAGCTTGACCGAACATATTGCGCCCCACAAAAACCTATATTTGCGCCCCCTACACTTGATTTTTCGCCCCCCTACACGAATTTTTTGCGCCCCCGGCTTAAAAATTGGCACCCCTTACACTCGTGTTGGCGCCCCAAACTTGGACCGCCCCTCCCAAAATGAAACTCTAGATCCGCCACTGCACGTAACTAATGCAACTAATACAAGGAAAAACAAGTTTGCATTTTGCCGTTCATTTGGTGTTATTATTCGGACTCGTAAACACAGATATAATCAGAATCCGATAAATCAGGTGTTATACTTAAATATAGGCATTTACTTTTATACTTGTTGCATATGAACTAACAAAAATCGACTTTTCTATCTCCTCTATTTATTATAACTTTTGCGTGTGATGGGCGTTTTACTCTTTGTGCTTCTGTATGTAGCTATTTAGGAACCTTTCGCGAATAGTTAGCTAAACGATTAATGAGGGCCTCGCGTGATAACTTTGAGTACGAAGAGATTTCAGTTTTTTATTTATAATATAGCCGCGCTCTTGCCTGGGTCAATCAATCTTTCGACGGCTCAAACTTTACTGTTTGCCTGCATAGCTAATTTAGCTTCGGATAAGTGTTAGTCAATTTAAGTTTCGCCTTTGTTATTTGTTCTACTAGCAATTGGACAATATGTAGAAAATATTTCGACAATTTAACTTACGGATTTAAATAAAGTTAATTTTTTAACTTTTTATGTTGGGTAACATAATGCATGGCGATGAAATCTGCTAACAAGAGCCTCAGTTTGAGCAGAATCGAGTCGGCCGGGTCGACTCGGTTTACGGAGTTTAGGGTACCAAAGGATGCGTCTTTAACGAGTACGTCGCGTTCCGATCCGATCAGGTCGTACCAAATTACCTCGTTAGGTTTAGAGAGGTGAGCAGAGGTGACCGGAGCAGAGATTTTGTCGGTGCAAAAATCCATGCAATCGAATGTGGTCGAGCTTAGAATTGTTGGCATTTGTTGATCTCTTGATGACATTGATCTCGAGATTAAAGGTTGCATTAAGAGAGCTTAAGGCACCAATCAATTACGTCTTGAACATGTTCAAAACATGTCTATTTCCATGAATAGTACTCATATTAAGTCTAAAAACAACCATGCCTACAAAGCATGCATTCGAACATTAAAACATTCGGAGATAGTTGAGCTATGGGTCTGATTCAAAGGCTAACCAACTGCGGATAATGTGGTAATGTGATAGGGATGCTGGGGTCAAAAAGCTGCTGTTGGAAATCCCGGCTTTGTAACTCGCAAGGCGATGGCTGCAGGTTCTCAAACATTTCAACTGCATGGCCCTTTACTTGTTTGTCACCAACGACCGTATGTGACTGCCGTACACTGATATGGTAGTTACAATCACTCTGCACAGTTGTGCCTCAAATAGTGCCGCAAATAACGGGGTGGCCACCCATAATACGTTCAATTTTGAGAGTCATTTGGGGCTGATAGGGTGGCCCTGTACAAGAACGGTGCCAGCTTGTGTGGGCAACCAATTACGCCAAAGTTCGCCGGTGAAAACTATGCGCCCAAATATAAGAAGCTGTTTGAGAGAGCCTTGGATAAATGAATCACGTTTTGGATATTGAATTTTTATATTCGGATAATCGTGCGGTCACTGCTTATTTACCTGGAATCTATAGTGCCCGACTAAACTGGGTATACACACAAGTAATATGCTCCATGAAAGAGTGTTTGACACAACAGATAAAGTTTTAAGCCGCCCTACCTGCTGGGATTAACAGTAGGAATACCAACCTGTTTTTCCGCACGTCGAACTGCCAAGGGGGATTTTGTACGAGTATGTCGGAGTTGCTTCGTTTCAGCGCAGCTAAAAAATTTCAGGGGAAATTCCCTCTCCTTGAATCGCTGTTAAGGAAAAAAGGACAAACTAATCTAATTACTAATATAAAACTAATATAATTGAATAATAAGAGTTAAATTGAAGTTACAGAAGTGAGTGGGGCGCAGGGCCCAAACCAGTATACTTGTATTTATATCAGACATTAACTTAGGGGGGGGCTTGAGTCCAGAATAGGGTTGAAGTTCGCGACTAGAGAGAGGCGAGAAAAAAGAGCCAACAGAGACAAGTGAAGGTTACCTAAAGAAATGACTAAGTCGCGAAAATCGTTTAATATCTCGACGATCTCGATTTAATATCTCTCGAGTGCAGTGTACCTGAGTTGCTTCGTCTCGGCGCAGCAAAACAATTGACGGGAGAATTTCCCTTGCTGGTTCTACTGTTTATGTTTTGGTGTTTGGTTACTTTGACAACTCTGTGCAGATCACTAGAAGCTGCAGGCAGCCTATTCTAGACTACGTACTTGTATGAGCACCTTGGAAATTTGGAATGTCTAAAAGCTTTTGGTAAAGGTGCGCTTTTGCCTTCTTGACAGAATTCCTGCACCTGGTTGCTCTGTGGCATATGTAATTAATTTTGACCTGGCAGGACAACCTGCCAGGCACCTACTGGGATTGATTCGCCTGCACGATGATAAGAGCGTGACATTTTAAACCCCTGTGCATTGAGTGCATTGACGTGTGCTACAATTGCTTTTGGCTTAGTTTTCGAAGCATGTAAACTCACATGTTGCTTTGAATCGACAATACCCTCGATGTGTAGCGCTGATATTGTAAAGCACTTTTTATAGGGGCTGAGGCCATCCATTAAAACAATTAGTTTGAAAACGATTTCATAGTTTAAAAACGTGCTCTACGTGCGTACAAATAAAATAGTTTTAACAATTGTTGTGCTTACGCGAACTCGCCCCAAAAAAGCACCAAAAATTGACCCCGACGTCCGTAATACTTCGGCCACCCTTGCTGGTGTTAATCAAAGTGGTAAAACTTAAAAGGTCGGTGCACTTGCTTGCCGCTGTGCTAGATGCCGTCATCAGCTTCACTCAGGTGAGAGAGAAAATAGAAGGATAGAGAAGAGCGATGAGGGGAGAGAAGAGAGAAGAGAGCTGAGAAGATATGCAAACCTTGAGTGGGGCGAATGACTGTTGTGAGTTTTCAAAGGACCCAAAGGCCGGATAGAGAGGCTTCGCGGGCCGCCTGTGACCCGCAGGCCTGAGTTCGCCAACCCTAACCGGTACAATATGGAATGTACATCTTTGCAATTTTGGTTTAATTTCAACGGGATTGCAAGCTTTCAGTGTTTTCTATCTCGACGATTAGCTGTTACTGTGTTAACTCGGCCCAGAAGCAAAAGCACAATTTAGTGTTGGCGCTCCAGTGTACATTCTGTCTATCCATCTATTCATGTCTGCTTGTGCACTTTATCTATAAATAGCCATGATGCGCTCATAAAAGAGAGCCGTTGCTGCAGCTGAGCAGTTTTTGGGCTTTAAAATATCCTTGATGACTTTTTCTCGGTAGCTGCCCAATTTCAGACGGAATGGGCAATCAGGCGAGCCGGAGATCGACTGCCAAACTTGCCAGGAGCAGAGCGAGCGTGGCTGCCAGGAGCAGAGCGAGCGTGGCTGAGTCATTGAACCCTACCAGCAGTCACTTCGACTACACTGTTCCTGAAAAGTTGCAGAAAAACATTGCTCATTCAGCAGTTTTTGATAGATTCTGTCGAACAGCCAAAGAGCATAGAAAATCGTCTGCGAGCTATTGTGAAGAAATTGATTCTGCATTGCTCAGATTACAGACCGAACAGCCTCTGCCATTGACGGAGAGGAGAGATGCTGGTTTGGTAAGAATTTCATTTACACCCCTCATTAACAACTATCGTAGATGGACACTTACACTCGTTAATGGAGTGATTTGTCTGCAAAATGAATCATCGATGAAGAGAGTTTTTAGCCCCGAGTTTTTTAGCGTCCGAGTAGCAAATAGAGAAATTTTTCAATTTATCCAGGTTGATCACTAAGTTGGCTTAACTAGCAGAAGGTAACACACAATTCTCCAAATGAAAATTTAAAAAAATTTTTGGTTGCACGCCGTGAAGTAAGAGTGAGACAATGTTAATTTATTGTTACAAGCATCTCTATTTATACATGTGCCAGGTTTAATTTTACTGTTTTCTTCGCTTACATGATAGAACGACTTTCAAACACACTGGCCTCGAAAGGCCCTATTACGAATGTGAAGTGCACCCTGAGGCACTTTGCACATCTCAAAGCTCGCCGTACGGAATCCGAATACTAGCTTTTTGCTGTCAGTTTGAGTTTCGGAGTAGTTGACTGAATCGAGAGCTGACTGCGAAAAGCTATATTATTCAAGGCTGTATTTTATAGTCAACAAGATGTTAAAACACGCTGATTTTGAACCCGCAAAATTTAAATCCCTTCAACTTTAACTACTTTTGCATACATTATAAAATCTGAAGTCATTTCTCAAAGAAAATTTTTTAATAGTTACTCGTAGTCACAAAATTGGGCTAAATTCGTGTGAAATTTAGATTTGAGACGTGCATTGATCTCGTCGGCTGGGGTGCCCCGCGTATAATGACAGACAACTCTGTTTAAAGAATGCGTTGGAAAACTCTGGCCATTGGCCTCTCTTTCCTTCCCTTGGTAATTTGAAAATTTTATCCTATCTTTCCTATCTTCGCTCCTTACTCTTCTCTTCTCCCTCCTCTCTCTTCTCTCTTTTCCCTTCTACCTTCTCTTTCCTCTATCCATTCTTTTCTCATCTCATATATCATCTCGTCTCTCTCATCTCTCATCTTACCTCTCCCCTCTCCTCTATTATCTCTACTCTCTTAATATCTCTTCTCTCTCCTCTATTCTTTGCCATTTGCTGACTGATTTTTCAAGCCTTTTGCCCAGTTCATGAGAGAAATTTGTGCAGCTTCAGCTCCACCGTAGAAGTCAAGAAACACAATACGCTTTCTTTGGAGGCATTTAAAATTTCAAATTGGCTTCAGATAAAAACTAGCAATCTTCGCCCCCCGTTGGGGGGCATCTGTATAGAACCTCTGCTCTCTACAAGTAACAAAAAGATCGCCAAATAAAGCCTTCACAAAGAAAACAGACAAAATACTCAAATGAAGTGCAATGCAAAAAGAAATCATCCCAAGACAGCAAGCATCCCCCAGATAGCAAGCATCCCCCAGACAGCAAGCATCCCTCAGATTGCAAGCATCCCCCAGATTGCAAGCATCCCCCAGACAGCAAGCATCCCCCAGACAGCAAGCATCCCCCAGATAGCAAGCATCCCCCAGAATGCAAGCATTCCCCGATTAGCAAGCATCCCCCAGATAGCAAGCATCCCCCAGATAGCAAGCATCCCCCAGATAGCAAGCATCCCCCAGATAGCAAGCATCCACCAGACAATAAGTAGCTAGTGCGACAATTTCCTTAGCATTATAGTGGCTCCTTTAAAATTCGCTTACTTTTACGTTTTAAATTGTGTAACTTTTATGTTTAACATGGCGGCTCTTTAATGTTTTACATGGTGGCTCTTTTAATGTAGGTTTGACATGATGGCTCTTTAATGTCTGACATGGTGGCTCTTCTATGTTTGGCATGGTGGCTCTTTTATGTTTGACATGGTAACTCTTTTATATTCGATATGTTGGCTCTTTAATGTTCGACATGGTGGCTCTTCTATGTTTGACATCGCGCTTTTTTATGTTTAGCAGTTTTGTGTTTTTAAGGTGTTTTAATAAAAAAATATTTTTGCACTACTAAGATTCGAACCCAGGTCGCTACATTAACAGTCCAGTAGTCTGTTCTCATCCAGGCTATCTCTTTTCAATTGGAGAACTTGAATTGTGGCCCTTATAATTCAATTCTTTCAGAAAGTCAATTGGAGTAAAAAGTTATGAGATAATCAATTTCTCAGTCAGCCAGTATATCAGTCTCAATTTAAGTTAGCGATATTGGCTACGCAATTTAAATCAAGTCTTGTGTGCATTTCTTCGGCACTGTTTTCAACTTGTTGTATGCAATCTTTATCACAATCGGAATTCAGCCAGTCAGTTTTTTCTCTAGCATTCTTACAATGCATTCCAGGTCGAAAGAGCTGCTTGACCTTTGCAAAAAAGCATGTTTTTCAAATATTTAATCCCTTTAACACTGAGCAATTTTTTAGCCACGATTCATGTACCGTCCCAGGAAAATTTCTGATCGAATGGTGCAACTTTGAAGAAAATCGGTTAAGCCATTTTTTCTCAAATCTATCGCATACCTACCCACAGACAACTCATTCTCTCTCTCTCTATATATACTAAAGCTGACGTCGTGGTCCGGTGGTAGGGTGGGCCGGTGGGCCGGGTTTGTCGACGATCTCCTCCTAGGATTCTTGCAACTCAACTTTCAAACCGGTACCAAAACATGTCAAATGTCCCGACGATGCTACAATTTAAAATTCATTTTCAAATTTCAATTTTAAGTGCTTCAAAAAAGCAGAAAACAGCACAAACCAGATGTCTATGTCTATCGCATTCCATGGACTTCCCACTTGACGCTATTTTGTATGGTTGCGCCACAACTTTTCTCCTATCTCTGCAGTGTATTTCATTTCAGCTGGGGGAGGGTCGCCGGCACTTGAGAATTGGCGGCCTACTTGCTCAGTGTTAAAAAGGGGTGGAGGTGCACACTGCGCGAGAATGGATGGCTTGATTTTTTAACTCATCACAGAGTGTACATTGCGCTCTGCAAGTAAGAAACGGGAAAAGTTGCACCTTAATTTCTGCTTTTAATTTTCAAGCTACAGAAAAGTGAATCACACCGTTGGAAAGAGTTTGAAAAACTGAACAGAATGGTATAATTTTCTGTTCCGAAATCTCAACTGCATCAGAGCAATTTGTCATAGAAAATTTCTTGATTTCAATTGTGAAAACGTTAAGTGGCTGGGGAGGGGTTTCATTAATTTCAATTCTGACTGTGCAATGCACAAGCCTAGACTCTCCCTGTGCATTTGGGGAGGTGCATGGGCTATAGACTGATTTTCATATTGAGTGATTGGCTGGAGATAATATTGAGATTAAATAAATGAATCACCGCAGTGTACACAGTCCAAATAGCGAAAGCTCATTGATTTTTCAACTCTCCTATGATTGAATTCCATATAAACTGATGCTTCTCAAGTCAAAGTCTTCATAAATTCTACATATACTAAAGTTCACGTGTTGTTTGTCTGTCATTTCGACAACTCCTCCTTGAATAGTGGCAACTCAGCGTTGAAACTTATACGAGCATGGGAAGATTGGAAATTATCCGAGGTCGGCTATAGGCTATTTTAATTTTGAAATTTTAATTTCTAAGATCCTCAAAAAAGCAGAAAACTTGAATCTTGACCTTTGATAATCTTAATTGTCCCCTCTTTCTGCTTGGAGCTGAAAAATGCAAGAATTTTTAGTGATTGCGCCACAACTTTTCCCTATCTCTGTAGTGTATTTTCTTTCCAGTGGGGGGTGGGAGCGTTCTCAGTGGCTGCGTGTGTACACTTGGACCCTGGCTCACTGGCTGACTTTATAGATAATTGCGCAATGATATGGCTACTGATAAGTTTTCCTGCCTCTCAATGGGCAGCCCTGTGTATTTGTTGGACATTGAAATTCAATGCATCAACTTGCAAGCAGGCAGTGAACGTACACTCGATACTTCAATGCTATAAATCAGACAGTTTCAAACGCTAACTGTTCCTCGAGTTTTAAACTTTGAGAGGAGAAACTTATATTGCTGGAAAGATCTTGCAACACTGAGTTCGGGGATATAAGTTGTTTGCTTTAAATATGAAAAGAAAAAGCACAGCATTTGAAAAACGATTTCCATACTTTTAACTTTCTGCAAAGATTGTACTTTAATCTGCAAAGATTGTTGGGGGGAGGGTTCAACTTCTCACTGCTGCTGTGTATTAGAGGGTTGATTTAGATTGCGCAATGTTTTTGTTAACTTTACCTGAGGCTGATACTGACTGACTGTGAAATCGGTTGCGCAATGAATTGATTCAATTAGTTCAATATTTTTATCTGTGCCTTTTAACACGAAGCTGTGCGTAGTTCTAACCCTAACCCTAACCCTAACCCTAAGCCTAACCCTAATGAATCTGGCGGGTTGAGTTGTTTGACGGAAAAAATTCGATTAAGTCAAGTTTAGCGGAGACGATTTCAATGTTTAAATTCTGACGGAGAAGATTTCTGTTTCGTGGAGAGGATTTCGATGGTGTTCAGTTTCACGAAAGGATTTCCATGGTGTTCAGTTTCACGGAGAGGATTTCGATCATGTTCAGCTTCACGGAGAGGCTTTCTGTTTCTCGGAGATAATTTATGATTGATTTCTGTTTTATGGAAACAATTTTGATGGATTCAGGTTTCAAGGAGAGGATTTCGAAGGAGTCCAGTTTCACTGAGAGGATTTCGATGGTTTTTAGTTGCACAGACAGGATTTTTGCTTCGCGGAGAGGATCTTGATGGATTTGGCATCTTCAATCAGTCAGAGAAGAGAGTAAAGAGAAGACTGAAAAGAGAAGAGAGAAGAGATGATAGAAAACAGAGTATAATTGAGTGGAGAGATTAGACATGACAGATTGGAGATGATAGGAGAGAGAATAGATGAGGGATAAGAGCGTACAGAGGCAATAGAAGAGAGGGGAGAGTAGAGGAGAAAGAAAGAGTGAGATGAGGAGATGAGGGATGAGAGAGGAGGGGAGAGAGGAGACAGGAGAGAGTACAGACGAAAGACTAGGGAGAAGATATAAATAAGGTAGTAAAGATGAGAGGAGAGAGAGGAGAGAGAAGCGAAAGGAGAAGAGAGTGAGGAGAGAGGAGAGAGATGAAAGGAGCAAGGAAAGGAGAAAAGAGAGAATGGAGAGAATAGAAAAGAGAGAAGAGAAGAGACAGGGGATAGTGAAAAGGAGGAAGAAAGATGGGAGACAAGAAAGTAGTGTCAGAGCGTATATGAAATATGAGAAATGAGAGCAGAGAGAAGAGAAAAGAGAAGAGAGAGAGAGGGTTAAGAGAGACGATAGATAAGTGAGTAGAGATGACATATGAGAGAGGAGAGAAGAGGGAGAGATAAGAGTGAAGAGAGGAGACAGAAGACAGGAGAAGGTACAGACGAAAGACGAGGGAGAAGAGATAAATAAGGGAGCAGGGGTAGAGATGAGATGAGAGAGAGGAGAGAGGAGATATGAGAGACTTGAGAGTCTTTGAGCTATGGTCTTTGAAAGATTTTGTAAAGAATTTGGAGACGATTTGGAAGATAGGGTTAAAGACATGGAATTTCAGTTGATGGATATTACAGGGAATAGAATTCCGGTGATGGGAGTTCTTCCCCTTTCTCCTCCGAAGGAGGAGTTCCACTCGTACATATACTAAAGTTCACGTGTTTTTTTTCTGTCATTTCGACAACTCCTCCTTGAATAGTGGCAACTCAGCGTTGAAACTTATATGGGAAGATTGGAAATTATCCGAGGTCGGCTATAGGCTATTTTAATTCTGAAATTTTAATTTCTAAGATCCTCAAAAAAGCAGAAAACTTGAATCTTGGCCTTTGATAATCTTAATTGTCCCCTCTTTCTGCTTGGAGCTGAAAAATGCATGAATTTTTAGTGATTGCGCCACAACTTTTCCCTATCTCTGTAGTGTATTTTCTTTCCAGTGGGGGGTGGGAGCGTTCTCAGTGGCTGCGTGTGTACACTTGGACCCTAGCTAACTGGCGGACAGTGAAATTCAATGCATCAACTTGCGAGCCTCTTTAGCAGGCAGTGAACGTACACTCGATATTTCAATGCTTTAAATCAAAAAGTTTCAAATGCTAACTGTTGCTCGATTTATGAACTTTGAGAGGAGAGACTTATATTGCTGGAAAGATCTTGCAACGCTGAGTTCAGGAATATAAGTTGTTTGCTTTAACTGTAAAAATTAAAAGCACAGCATTCAAAAATGATTTCTTTACTTTTAATTTTAACTTGCTGCAAAGATTGTACTTATTTTTGCGATAGGTCAGAGATAAATTTAGGGGGTTCAATTGCCAATTGCCACTGCGTAGTGGAAGGCGGTCGGGCGCTGTGTATTAGACGGCTGATTTAGATTGCGCAATGTTTTTCTTAACTTTAACTGAGACTGATAATGACTGACTGTAAAATCGGTTGCGCCATCAATTTGTTTTATTATCTGTGCCTTTCAATAGGCTGCCCTGTGTAGTAGCCGGCCTGTGTAATGAATGAACAAACTTGCGAGCCTCTTCGGCAGGCAGTGAACGTACACTCGATGGTTCAATGCTTTAAAACGGGAACTTTCAAACGCTAACTGCTCTTCGAGTTCTAAACTTTCGGAGAAGAGACTTATATTGCTGAAAAGATCTTGCAACACTGAGTTCGAGGATATAAATTGTTTGCTTTAAATATAAAGACTAAAAGCACAGCATCAAAAAACTACTTCCATACTTTTAGCTTTCTGCAAAGATTGTATTCATTTTTTTGATTCAATGCCCCTAACAGTTGGGGGTTCAATTTCTAACTGCCACTGCGTATTGAAAAGGGGCCGGTCTCTGTGTACTGGAGGGTTGATTTAAATTGCGCAATCTTTTTGTTAACTTTAACTGAGACTGATACTGACTGACTGAGAAATCGGTTGTGCAATCAATTGATTCAATTGGTTCATTTTTTATTTGAACACGCAGCTGTGTCTAGCCCTAACCCTAACCCTAACCCTAACCCTAACCCTAACCAATGAATCCTGATATTTATTCTTTTTGACGGAGAAAATTTCGATTGAGTCCAATTTAAAAGAGAGAATTTTGATGGTTTTCAGTTTCACGGAGAGGATTTCTGTTTCGCGGAGAGGATTTCAATGGTTTTCAGTTTCACGGAGAGGATTTCTGCTTCGCGGAGAGGATCTTGATAGATTTGGCATCTTCAATCAGTCATAAAAGCGAGTAAAGAGAAGATCGAAAAGAGAAGAAAGATGAGATGGTAGAAAACGGAGTAGAAATGAGTGGATAGATTAGACATGACAGATCGAAGAGAAGAGGGGAGTAAGGCGGGAACGAAGAGGGAGAGAGAAGAGAAGAGGAGAGAGGAGATGAGAGGGGAGATATGAGATAGCAGAGGGAGACAAGAGAGATAATAGGAAAGAGAATAGATGACGGATAAGAGCGTACAGAGGAAATAGAAGAGAGGGGAGAGTAGAGGAGAAAGAAAGAGTGAGATGAGGGAAGAGATATGAGAGAGGAGATATGAGAGACGTGAGAGTCTTTGAGCTATGGTCTTTAAAAAGTTTTTGTAAAGAATTTGGAGAGATGATAGGAGAGAGAATAGAGATGAGGGATAAGAGCGTACAGAGGAAATAGAAGAGAGGGGAGAGTAGAGGAGAGAGAAAGAGTGAGATGAGGGAAGAGATATGAGAGAGGAGATATGAGAGACGTGAGAGTCTTTGAGCTATGGTCTTTAAAAAGTTTTTGTAAAGAATTTGGAGAGATGATAGGAGAGAGAATAGAGATGAGGGATAAGAGCGTACAGAGGAAATAGAAGAGAGGGGAGAGTAGAGAAGAAAGAAAGAGTGAGATGAGGGAAGAGAGATGAGAGAGGAGAGGGGAGAGAGAAGAGAGAAGAAAAGAGGGGAGAAATGAGACAGGAGAGAGTAGAGACGAAAGACCAGGAAGAAGATATAAATAAGGGAGTAGGGGTAGAGATGAGATGAGAGAGAGGAGAGAGAAGAGAGTCACGATAATAGCGAAGAGAGGAGAGAGGAGATATGAGAGACGTGAGAGTCTTTGAGCTATGGTCTTTCAAAGGTTTTGTAAAGAATTTGGAGACGATTTGAAAGATGGGATTCAAGTCATGGAGTTTCAGCTGATGGATTTCAGGGAATGGAATTCCGGTGATGGGAGTTCTTCCCCTTTCTCCTCCGGAGGAGGAGTTCCACTCGTCTTATATCTAAAGCTGAGTGGGTCGATCGATCGATCGATCGACCGGCCGGGTTTAACGCGTATCTCCTCCTAGACGGCTGCCAACTCAAATGCGAGACTTATATATATCAATTCAGAATTTTCCTACGCAACAAATAGGCTATTTTAATGCTGAAAAATTAAAAATCAAGTCCGTTAAAAAAGCAAAAAACTGTTTTCTTAACCTTCTTTGGCCACTTTTTCTGCTCTGAACTGAAAATTTGCATCAATTTTGAGTGATTGCGCCACAACTTTTTTCCTATCTGGGCAGTGCATTTTCTCTCCAGTGGGGGGATGGGGGCGTTCTAAGTGGCTGCGTGTGTACACTTGGACCCTTGCTAACTGGCGGACAGTGAAATTCAATGCATGAACTTTCAAGCCTCTCACTGTAGCAGGCAGTGAATGTACACTCAAAAATTCAATGCTTTAAACTGGGAAATTTCAAACAAACTGTTCCTCAAGTTTTGAACTTTGAGAGAAGAGACTTAAATTGCTGGAAAGATCTTTCAATGCTGATAAAAGTTGTTTGCTTTAAGTATGAAAACTAAAAGCACAGCATCAAAAAACGATTTCCATACTTTTAACTTTCTGCAAAGATTGTACTCCTTTTTTCGAGACGCAATAGATAAATTTGGGGCTTCAACTTCTAACTGCCGCTGTGTATTGGAGGGTTGATTTAGATTGCGCAATCATTTTGTTAACTTTAACTAAGACTGATACTGACTGACTGAAAAATAGATTTCGCAATTAATTGGTTCAATTGGTTCAGTTTTTTTATTATCGGTGCCTTTCAACAGAAGGCACTGTGCAGCTCTAACCCTAACCCTAACCACTGAATCCTTTTCTTTGCATATATTTAAGCCAGACAATTAGAAAGCGTTTTTAATACACTCCAATTTAACAGAGTCTGTTGATTAAATTGATGGATTTTTGCTTGAAGGAGATAATATTGATAGATATTCGTTCAACAGTGAATTTTGATGAATATCGGTTTCACGGAGAGGATTTTGATGGATTTAAGTTTCATGGAGAGGATTTTGATGGATTTAAGTTTCATGGAGAGGATTTTGATGGATTTAAGTTTCACGGAGAGAATTTTAATGGAGTTCTGTTTCACGGAGAAAATTCTGATGGAGTTCTGTTTCACGGAGAGGATTCTGATGAATATCTGTTTCACGGAGAGTCTTGATCAATATCTGTTTGACTGAGAGAGTTTTTATGAATAAAAATCCGTTTGAAAGAGAGGATTTCAATGGATTTCTTTTTCATGGAGAGGAATTTGATGGATTTTAGAGAGACCTTGGATGATGGGATTCGGGTCATAGGATTCAGCTGATGGATTCCGATGATGGGAGTTATTCCCCTTTCTCCTCCAACGGAGGAGTTGGCCTCGTTTTATTATATAGGACTCGCTGGGGTGGCTGTCTGCCAACATCCAGAATTTTTATTATACCCCCCCTTAATTGGTTACGCAAGTTAAATAGAGTAATTATCTGGGCAGTGGGGCAAAGTGAGTTTTCTTATCAGTTAGCTCTGGCGCAATCATTAAAATTGGCTGTGAAGTTTCTCGCTGCGCGCAGGCTGATAAAAAATACACTAAAAAGGCCATTTAAAACAGTTTTTCGAATATTTAATCCCCTTAGCATTGAGCTAGAGCTTAATAAAATTACATGTACCGTCCCGGGCACATTGGACATCTTTTGGCGAAGAAATGGCGAAAATCGGTTGAGCCTTTCGGTAGATAATCGATTGCATACAAGCAAGCAAGCAAGATTTTCATTTTTAGTATATTAGACTAGCAATCTTCGCCCCCCGATGGGGGACATCTGGATAGAATCTCTGTTTTCTACAAGTAACAAAAAGACAGCCAAAAATCCTTCAAAAAGACAACAGACAAACTGCTCAAATGAAGTGCATTGCAAAAAGAAATCATCCCAAGACAGCAAGCATCCCCCAGATAGCAAGCATCCCCAAGATAGCAAGCATCCCCCAGATAGCAAGCATCCCCCAGATAGCAAGCATCCCCCAGATTGCAAGCATCCCCCAGATTGCAAGCATCCCCCAGATAGCAAGCATCCCCCAGATAGCAAGCATCCCCCAGATAGCAAGCATCCCCCAGATAGCAAGCATCCCCCAGATAGCAAGCATCCCCGAGATAGCAAGCATCCCTCAGATAGCAAGCATCCCCCAGATAGCAAGCATCCCCCAGATAGCAAGCATCCCCCAGATAGCAGTCCAGTCTGTTCGCATCTAGGCTATCTTTTTTCAATTGGAGCACATGAATTGTGGCCCTTATAATTCAATTCTTACAGCAAGTCGGTTAGAGTAAAAATTTATGACATAATCAATTTCTCAGTCAGCCAGTATCAGTCTTAATTTAAGTTAGCAATATTGTTACGCGATTTTAATCAAGTCTTGTGTGCGTTTCTGTGGCACTGTTTTCACCTTGTTGTGATGCAATCTTTATCAGAATTGAAATTCAGCCAGTCAGTTTTTTCTCTAGAATTCTTACAATGCATTTCAAGTCGAAAATTTTCTTGACCTTTGCAAAAATGCATGTTTTTCGAATATTTAATCCCTTTAACATTGAGCAATTTCTTAGCCAAGATGCATGTACCGTCCCAAGAAAATTTCTCATTGAATGGTGCAAGTTTGAAGAAAATCGGTTGAGCCAATTTTTCTGAAATCTATCGCATACCCACATACCCACAGACAACTCATTTTTAGTATATAGGACTAGCCATTTAGCCCCCCCTCCGGGTGGCTTCTTAGCAGTTTAGCGCTTGTCTATAAGCAGTTTTTCACAGTCGCTGAGCAAATCTCATTAATCTCGGAGCAGTTCTGCAGTAGCAAATCTCTAAGCAGTTGTACACCAATTTTACTGACTAAAAAGTTCTAAAAATTTACATTTCTTAATTTTTGAAACTTTTCAATGTCAATTAATTTATAGTTCTTTTTATGATTATTCGTTATTTTCAAATCCTCACCAGATTAGCACTATTCTCCCACATTAGCCCTACACCCTTCAGATTAGCCCCACTTCCCCCAGATTAGCACTGCGCCCAGATTATAGCACTCAGCCCAGATTAGCACCACTCCGCAAAAATTCGCACCGCTACTTCCTCCAGATTAGCCCCTATCCTCCTGATTAGCCCCCCACTCCGTTATATTAGCTCCACTCCCTTAGATTAGCACCACTCCCCTAGATTAGCACCCCTCCCAGATTAGCACTACTCCCAAACTGCTAAAAGGGGACTACTATTATCGCCTCAGAAGTTTCAAGTTAACCCTCCCCAGAAATCGGCTGTTATCCCCACAACTACCTGAAATTATCCCCTCTAATTCCGCAAAACAGACTGTAGTCATACAACTCATTTGCACTCTACAACTTTTATTATTATTTAATCATCTCTCAGGGACCCAGAATTGTCCCCTCAGCAAGCTACAATTATTCACAGTTAGATATCCTCATCAGAAGTCTGCCATTATTCTTCTAGCAGTCTGCAGCTATCCCCTAGGCAGTTTGCAGCTTATACGCTCATAAGTCTCGAGAAACTAACTAACGTCAGTAGTTTGCAGTTTGTCCCCTTTGCAGTCTGCAATGAACCCTTCAACAATCTGCCATTCCCCTCAGCAGTCTGCAGTCAATTCATTTGCAGTCAGCAAGTGTTTCTTTAATAATTCTCATTTATCCCCTCAGCAGTCTGCAGTTCTCTCAGCTGGCCTCTCAGTATTCTCAGCAAACTGCAATGATCTTTTCAATGATTTAAAAATTTGCTCAGCATTTACGACGGCGCACTAATCAATTTTCGATACATATTAGCAGTCTTGCGCAACTCAGCATTTAGCAATACCTCAGCAGTTTAGCAGCATCGTCTACTGCAATGATCCTTTTAACAATGTAGAAATTAGCTCAGCATTTTATGGCTCACTAATCGATTTTCGATACATCGGCAATCTTTTGCACTACTCAGCATTTAGCAATACCTCAGCAGTTTAGCAGCATTGTCTGCAGTTAAGTAATTTAATCCCCTGTAGTTTAGTAATATCTACTTCTATAAACCTAGATAATAACAATTAATGGGATCTTAGGATTTTACAAATTAAATCAAATTTGCTTAGTGGCTTGTGCGAGTAGCAAAAATAAATAATTGTAATAATTAAAAAAATTTAATTACAATTAATTAAAAAATTTTCGAAATAGTCGAGGCAGAAGCTACTAATTAATGAATTTATTTAATTTTAATTAGCCGCTGGGGAGGCGGACTCGAACCTTGGACCTTATTGGCTTGCCTAAACCTAGTCCTAGTGCCTACACTGCGGCTATTCCGCCTACTGATCGGACGGCGCAAAAATCAGCCATATATGCTTCGGCACTGCAGTCAAATACATAGCAGTGATAGGCTGCTCAGTGTGCACAGGTTGTATGCAGGCAGAGCCGATGCACAGCTGAGTGAAATCTATAAATAGTAATTGTCTATCTAGTCCGCCAGTCAGCCAGGGTCAGAATGTACACACGCAGCCACTGAGCATTATTTTCCTCTCCCTTATTGCAGCCAGTATTGAGGCGTACACAGTGAACAGAGAAAAGTTGTGGCGCAATCTTAATTGGAATTGAAATTCAGTTAGTGAGATTTTGACCTTTTTAGCTTTCCATTGAAAGCATTGGGAAAACTCGTTTTTCGAATATTTAACCATCTTCCCATTCGATTTTTTCAATGCAATTACATCCACACAATCTCACAAGAATTTGCAATTGAATAAAGCAAGTTTGAAAAAAATCGGTTCAGGCATTCAGGCTGTGGACTGGAATACCGGTCAGACAGATGGATCTTAGAGATTTAGTATATTGTGACTAGCTGGGGTAGGCTGTCTGCCAGCATCCAGAATTTTTATTATAACCCCCCCCTTAATTGGTTACGCAAGTTAAATAGAGTAATTATCTGGGCAGTGGGGCCCAGTGAGTTTTCTTATCAGTTGGCTCTGGCGCAATCAATTAAATTGGCAGTGAAGTTTCTCGCTGATAAAATTTGCATTGAAAAAACCTATTTAAAACAGTTTTTCGAATATTTAATCCTAATTCGAACATGTACAGTCCCGGGCACATTTGACATCTTTTGGCGAAGAAACGGAGAAAATCGGTTGAGCCTTTCGGGAGATAATCGATTGCATACAAGCAAGCAAGCAAGCAATTTTTTCATTTTTAGTATATTTGACTAGCCAATTCCAACCCCCGTTGGGGCTTTCCGTCCAAACTCCAACCACAGTTTTCCCCATCCATAAAATCCCTGATGCAAAGAATCTCACATGCAAAGAATCTCACATGCAAAGAATCCCCCATCCAAAGAACCCTTCATCGAAAGAATCCCGATCCGGAGAATTCCCCATCCAATGAATCCCATATCCAAGGAATCCCGCATACACAGAAGCTTCATTTCAAAGAATCTCAATCCAAAAAATTCCTCATCCAGAGAATCCCCATCCAAAGAATCCCCCAATCCATCCCTATCCAAAGAATCCCCCATTCATCCCTATCCAAAAATCCCCCAATCCCTCATTCCATCCATATCCAAAGAGAATCCCTCCTCCAAAAATAATCCCCATCCAAATAATCCAAAGATTCTCCCATCCAAATAATCCCCCATCAAAAAATAATTGACCCCCGTCCAAACCCCCGTCCAAATAATTCCAATCCAAAGAATCCAAAGCATTCCCCACCAGCAGCATTGCCCCATGAACAGCATTCCCATATCAATAGTATTCCCCCATCAACGCAACTCTCTGTTAGCAATGTGTAGTTAAGCAATAGATCAGTCAGTATAAAGTATCTTAGTTTAGAAACTCTGTGAGTCAATAATTTCCAACTTATTTAAAGACTCTCCTACTCAGCCCAAAGGCTTTCCACTTTGTCTTGATAAATAGGACAGTTACATTGAATCGATACTGCACTCGTAAAATAAGTGGTGCTATTGAAATGAGAAAGACGGAAGACATAATTCAGGACTTTCCACTTCAGTTTAACTCTTTTCATGGCTTCAGTGCGAATGTAACGTGCACTTTACTATATTATAAATTTAGCCATAGTGGAAAGTCCCGCCACGAGCTGGAGTCTCGTAGAATACTTGTACATCAATACATAAACTAAATGCGTATAAAGTACTCATAGTAGCAGGTAAAATACAGTCTCCAGAGTAAAAATAAGTATGAATAAGCTAGTTAGTATTCTACAGAATCAGATATTGATGAAAGAATTGCCTGATTTTTTTCGCGGAATATAGCACTATAGTAGGCTTTTTCTTCATATATTGCTGGTGCACATTTACTGCGATGGGAGGTGAAAAGCTGTGATGGTGGGCACCAGCATTATTGAAACTAATTGAAATTAATAACTGCTCAATAACTGCGGTTGTACTGGTATTAAGCATCTTGGGGATTTAATAAAGGTATTGCCTTAAATATAAGCTATTTAAAAATAAGTTTATACTTTATGAATATGGAATAGCTTACAAATTCCCTGCATACTATACAGATTTACGGTAAGAGTATAATAGTAGCATACATATCAAAGGCTGTAAGTAAATCATGATACATATCGTAACAGTGAAACGAAAAACTGATTTTGAGGTTGTGAAATTTAAGGTTGTGAAATCGACAGAACAGAAACCGTTGTTCAAAACCAGTTCACAAATTGAAATTGACTTTTTTCTGGCCTTCTGTCAGCTTTGTGCTAGCACGTGATGGCTAAATTCTTTTGCTTTAGGCGTGTAAATCCTCTATGCTTAATTTATTGTCTAAACTTTGAGTTTTTCATTTCACTATAAGACTTTAATTTAATAATAGAACTAAAAGGACATACTTATAAGTCATGCATAATCAGCGCTAATCTCGTGTGAGAATCTCTGGATAAACGACGTTCTTTGTCGTGGTTCCCGGCATCCTGACTCGGATATTCGCTGCATTCTTGGCTCGAGACAGAGCAGTGTAGAGCTGTCCGTGAGCAAAGCATCCCACAGTCAGGTCAATGCCGACAGTCTCCAAGCTCTGCCCCTGGGACTTGTGGATAGTCAGGCAAAAGCTTGGCTTCACCGGAAACTGCAGCCGTTTGAATGCTACGGGCAGGTCCGCGTTGTTCGGCACCAGAGGGATCCGCGGCAGCAGGATCTCATCGCCGGTGAACTGGCCGGCAGCCACTTTGCAGCGCAGCACGTTCTCGCCCAGCGCTAGGATAATGAGTCGGGTGCCGTTGCAAAGCCGCGGTGGGTTGAGGTTGCGCAGGAGCACAATTGGCATGCCAACTTTGAGTCTCAGCAGGTGCGTTGGAAAATTTGGCGCATCGAGCTGGTTCAGCAACTCTGGCGGGAAGTGAGTTGCCGAATCCTCGTCTGCAACGCTGTCGACTGATCGGTACTCGCGCTGTGTCCCAGGGAACATGGCCAGGCAGTGCTCATTGATGGCATTGACGGAGTCATTGTAGGGTGCCAGGATGGCTCTATTTGCAAATTAGACCTCTCTCTCCGCCGAGGCCTCAAATGACGGATAAACGAATTTGATAAGGTCCGTCAGGCTGGCCTCTGCTGGCAACAAGATCTCGGAAGGCAGCGAAATGTTTCCCTCCAAATCTTCTGGGACCAAACCAGAACCGATCTGTGAACGAAAAACGGATGAAAGAGAAAGCAAAATTACGTTTCCAACATAAAGACTTGATAAGTATAATCATAAATAACAGTTGGTTTTAGATATCAAAAATCACTGGTTACGTAATATATTATTAGAAAAGCCAGGTAGAAAATAAACAACCTACAGCAATCAAAAGTACGGTATAAAAAGTACAGTGTACATCCCACCTGAATCAGAAGTCTCGAGTAGCGCTCATACAGTGCCACATCGGAACTCCTCAGCAGCCGTATGTTGGTCCTCAGGCGATGCCGCTGAAACAATGGCCAAAACTTGGATCGGCTGACGCACGCAAACACGTTGTTGGCTCGCGTTCCGCTTTTCACGACAGGCAGCAGTTGTCGAAAGTCTCCGGAGCACACAATCACAGCTCCACCGAAAGGGCGATCTTGCCTTCGTACGTCTCGCAGACTTCGTTCGACAGTCTCCAGGTCCTTCCGGTTGGCCATTGAAATCTCATCCCAGACGATGAGCCGAACCGTCCGCAACACCGCTGCTTGCTTTGACTGCGAGCTAATCGAGCAGACGTCCTTCTCCGAGCGAACGAGTCGAACTGGGATCTTGAAACTGGAGAGAATGAAATTGTGCACAGGCCATCAGAATTTTTTCTTGAATGTAAGCAATCAATTTTCTGAGATTGTTTCGGCAGATTGTGAAGCTGAAAAAAATTACATACAACTTTTATATTTCTTTCTTTGAATTAATTTTAAAGAAAAATCAAAACCTCGAATCATGCCGTTATATAGATAGATTGCATGTACTATGCACCAATACATGCAGAAAGTTAAATGTAGCAAAATAAAAAACCATGAAGTTTAAAACTCATGTGGAATGCGCCGTCTGTCCACCTGGTAGCAAAGTGGCTGCAATGCCAGATGACGCTACGGCCAGGGCGACTTCTCCGCGGCTTCTTACAAACGCCAGCAAAACCTCTAGCAAATAGGTCTTCCCTGACCCAGCTGGAGCGTCCAGAAAATGCAGACCGCCAGAGCCGGCAATCAGATCGGCAGTCACTGCCTCGTACACGGCCCTCTGTTCGTCGGTCAGCGTTGGCAGGCGCGTCCTCGCTATCTCAGCCTGCTCGTCCGTGTCGAACTGCATCGGGCCTACTTGAGGCATGGCAGAGGCGGCCGGCAGCCCGTACTCTCGCAAGCTGCGACCGCCCATAGAGGTCAGCAGGCTTTGCAGCTCGCGCAACGTCATGTCGGTGACCTCTTCTGTACTTAGATCACGGTTGTGGTAGCGTAGATCTTCGCCAAGCGATGTCTGAGCTCCGACACGAGGGCCTTCTTCTTAAGCTCGAAGACACGAGTAACGATGTCAGGACGATCCTCTGGCCGCTGTCCTGGCAACAGTTCAGCGGTGATCTCTGGCCACTTCGGATTGCAAGTCGCCGTCACGAACAGATCCGGCTTGCCGAATTTCTGAACGTAAGTCATGGCGTCCTGGAGCCGCTCCATCAGATATCGCGGTCCGCCCACGAAGCTTGAGGAGAGAAACACGGGCGCCTGCTTTCCAATTTCCTTCGGCTCCTTGCCAGTGTGCAGTCCATCAGCTGCAAACAGGGCATCACGCAACCCACTGTAGGTCTCGCTGCGAAGGTCGTCCTGATGAGTACGCAAATAAAGAAGCCTCTCCGACTCGATCTTGGCCGCCTGATCCACCAGGTACTGCTGAAACAGCCGCCGGCCGTGGTGCAGCACGTTGAACTGGTCGGCTCGCACCATGATCTCGCTGGCGTAATACTTCATGGGAGTCAGTTTGCGGCCATTGGTCATGCGAAGCTCGGGATGCCAGCCGCTCTCTCCGTTCGGAAACAGAAGGACGTACTCTAGCGGATCGTATGATCTGTGTGTCTCAGAAATGCGCTTGGTGTCACCTCCTCGCAGTTGGATGACGACTTCACGACTGTTCGGTGCTTCCTCAGCATCCCCGACAATTAGGATTCCGACCTCGTTTGCCGTGGGCAGATTGTACCGCCTTATTGTGGACAGATGGGGTTTCAATCAAATTTATTATACTATATTAGAAGATTCTACTAAAATATCCATGTTTGAAAAATGCAGCTTACCGAATGTGTTCACCAGCCGGGCGTCGATTTGGGTAAATCACAATCCGCGCATCGCACAGCTGAGGATCTTCGCTGATTCGCTGCGCTGCAGCCCGCAGACTCCGCACATAGGAATTGCACTCGTAAAGCAATCCTTGCAGCAACTGCAGCAGCTCAGGCTTCACTCTTTGGCTGAGGCTAAGGCGGCTTTCGAGCTCGCGGTCCATAAAGTACACCTGCCAGCCCCTAGGCGCATTCGGAGCATCAGCTAGCAGCGGCGCAGTGTTGTGGTACAACTTTCCGCTGATCACAAAGCTCGGGTTCCAACCACCAGGCGTGGGTCGCAGATCAGCACCGAATGACGTCAGGTGCAGAACCGAGTTATAGCTCCTGATGTTGGCCAGGAACTCCTTGCTCTTCTCATGCCTTCCGGTGTACAGGTCAGCCAACACTGGCGGAACAGTCCGGACAGGCAATTTCACTTTGCCCTTGGCGCAGCAAAACTCGGCTTCCTTGTCCCAGCGCAATGCGCCGCAGAACTTGCACACAGAATTCATGCGGCCACACTGATGGGTCGGCACTTCTGGTCTTGGCTGGTCGGAGTTCCTGCAATAAATTTTCGGCAGAGTGTCAGTTAATTTTATTAACATTATTTTTCTAGTCACTGAAAGTGTCTCTTTAGAGTAAGTTAAAGTTAAGAATTATATGAGACTACGCATAGAAAAAATAGCGGACGAAATTGAGTAAAAAAATCAAGTTAGCCGCTGGGAGGTTTAAGCACCTGATTATGTGAGAATGATTTTCTATGTAAAAACTGTTATAAAAACCTCAATAAGCATGCCTGCTTAAGTATCATTTGTGGCTCACTTTTCTGATCCCTGTCCTTTAGTGGGATTACTATAAAGAGTAAAAACTTGTTTAGCATGATCGCCGCCCTTCAGACATTACCTTTGCTGAGCTTCCGCTTCGTTTCCAGCTTGAGTCTCCGCACGAGCGCCAGGAGCAGAAGTAGCAGCAGCTGAGCCAGCAGGTCTCTTGCGCCAGTTGACTCTGGTCCTTGCAGCAGGTGCTCTACTTGCAGCAGGAGCGGGAAACTCCCGGTCCTCCATAGGCTCTATTCCCTGCAAAGGATCTCGGAGTCTCAGAGATTCATAGTGCTCATTGCTCAGAACCAGGCGCGCAACAGCCAGAGGAGGCTGCGCGAAGGACATAAAGTGCTGCAGCACACTTCCATTGCGCTGGTAAATAACCAGGTCAACCGGAAAGCAGCGACTTAAAAGGGGCACGATTTCATCAGGCACATAAGTTCCCTCTGTAAATGAAGCTTCGATTATGGCATCCGCATTCTCTGGGAAAACAAAGCCTTCGACAATCAACTGTGGCACCAGCTCTGCCGCGCGGCTTGACAAATTGTGCCTCAATGAAGCAGCATCGGTTTCAAGTGCGGTGCCTCGCAACTGATCACAAACAGCGTGAAAAAAAACAATTTCCATCACCGGCTATGGGAACTATGCTCAATTGATTAAAAGATACCTGAGCCGCTGCTGCTGGTTCACTATTTTCCTGTCTAAAATTGAGAGGGAAAATGGTCAGTCAAATAAAAAATTGTGACTGAAGATATGTAAGGGGCTGAAGTGATAAAGGTAAATTATATTTTGCAGGTCTTACTTAAGTATTCTTAATGAAATCTGCTTAAACTAAATGCAAAATGCAAAAATTCAAGGTAATACAGAACGATGCAATCATCAGCTATACAAAAAGAAAAAAAGAGACCAGAGAAAAACGGTGCAGTTTAAATCAACAAAAGCAGAAGAGTAACCGTTATAGGTATAGATCAGCAGACTTACCTCGAAGCCCAAATGCTCCGGCGAGACGATCCAAACGCTCGTATCCTGTTTCGGAAGCACGGCGGTCAGCTTCTCGCTGCCGCATGTCTTCCAGGCGGGCAGCTCTCTCGGTGTCAGTCTCGCAGGCTCGGTTGGCAGCAATCCTCTGCCGCAGCTCTTCGAGCCGAGCAGCTCTCTCAGCGTCAGTCTCGCAAGCCCGGCGCTCTGCGTCCCGCTGTCGCAGCTCCTCGAGCCGAGCAGCTCTCTGGGCGTCAGTCTCACGGGCTCGGCGCTCTGAGTCCCGCTGCCGTCGTGTTTCCAAACGAGCTTCGCGCTCAGCGCTAGATTCTTCACGTCGCCTTTTTTTGCCTCACGGCTTTTCTTTAAATGACTTGCTCCACGGCGACCCATAGCTATTATTGATACTTAGTAAGTACGGATAGAAATATACGAAATACGGTAAAAAGAATACGGAATAAAAGTTTAATCTAGTTTTAATAGTAGTTGCTACTTTTTACAAATATAATTATACAACTGCCGTACTAAAGTATGAATGAATAATTACAAATATAATTATACAACTGCGGTACTAAAGTATGAAATGAATAGTTTAATGTAAAAAAGTAAATAATAGATGGCGATTCAGTAGATAATTAGTATCAGATACCAGAAGATATCTCAGTTATGGATCAAATGGTGTAGGCAGAAACTGTTTAATCAAGACAGTAGTTGTCAATGTACTAATAAAGGTAGGTGAGAGGATTATTAAGCTGAGATTTTGCTGATGCGATGAATCTTTATAGAAAACCCAGTTCAAGAGGCAGGCTAAAGTCTTGCCTTAAAAGCACATTCAAAGTGAATGAAATGTGCGCGGCAATTTCAATGAATTGAGCGCTCGTGACTCCAGTGTTTGGGGTTTCAAATATGTACATCTGTCCTGAGCTAAAAAGCTTATCGCTAATTCAGCGTCTGGATACGGCACGCTGAGTAAGCTAAGGTAATAATTATATTGAATTCAATATCAACCAAGAGCATATAAGTATTGGAATTTATTACGCAACACTGAGCAGACCCTTCTTGCTTTATCAATGGCTCTGGCTTGAATTGTGGAGTTGCTATAAAGTAGGGGTTTGCGATATGGGGGAGCGTACAATGAGTATATAAAGTAAAATTCATAGGAATCCTCTTTTTAATGCTGTGCTTTTAATTTTTCGAATCTCAGCATAGAAATTATATTCCCGAACTCAGCGTTTCTAGCTTTTTCCAGCAATACAAGGCTCTCTTCTGAAAGTAAAAAACTCGAAGCACAAACAATGATTGAACATTCCTGCTACGAGTATAAAGCATTCAAATTCAAAAGGTGTACATTCAGCGCCAGCTACAGTAAGAGGCCTGCAAGTTGATGCATTGAAATTAACAACCAAGCCAATGCCCAGGACAAATTGAATAGCGACACCCGCCCCTCAATTTCGATAACTAAAAGGTGTTGCGCAACCTTTCAACGCTTGTAGCTCTCCACGCGAGTGTAGAGAACTAATGCTATAGTTGGCACTGAGTTATGATGCAATAAAATTCCATCGGCAGTCAGACTGCTTCTCAATCGGAAAGAACTGTTTGAACTTTAAAAAAACAGGGAGAAAATCGAGTTTTTCGAATATTTAAGCCCGAAAAAATGAAGCAATTTCTTAGCAAAATTTTGTGTACCAGCGCACCATCAATACGCATCAAATGCAGAAAACCCCACGAAATTTCGACCATGTAGAGTCAAGTTAAGCGAAGGTTCCTATAGGTACATAGTTTTGATTTTTAGTATATTGGACGAGTGGAACTCCTCCTCCGGAGGAGAAAGGGGAAGAACTCCCATCACCGGAATTCCATTCCCTGAAATCCATCAGCTGAAACTCCACTTGAATCCCATCTTCCAAATCGTCTCCAAATTCTTTACAAAATCTTTGAAAGACCATAGCTCAAAGACTCTCACGTCTCTCATATCTACTCTCTCTTCTATTCGCTATTATCGTGACTCTCTTCTCTCTCCTCTCTCTCATCTCATCTCTACCCCTACTCCCTTATTTATCTCTTCTCCCTCGTCTTTCGTTTGTACCCTCTCCTGTCTCTTGTCTCCTCTCTTCTCTCTTATCTCTCCCTCTTCTCTCCTCTCTCATATGTCATCTCTCCTTACTTATCTATCGTCTCTCTTAACCCTCTCTCTACTCTTTACTCTCCTATCTGCTTCTCATTTTTCATATCTCATATACGCTCTCACACTCTACTTTCTTGTCTCCCATCTTTCTTTACTCCTTACCACTATCCCCTGTCTCTTCTCTTCTGTCTTTTCTATCCTCTCCATTCTCTCATCTCTCCTCTCCTCACTACTTTCCTTCTCTTAACTCTCTTATCTCTGATCTTTCATCTCTTTCCTCTCTCCTCTCTCTCTCTTCTCCTCTCGCTTCTCTCTCTCCTCTCTCTCCTCTCATCTATACTCCCTTATTTATATCTTCTCCCTGGTCTTTCGTTTCTACTCTCTCCTGTCTCATTTCTCCCCTCTTTTCTTCTCTCTTCTCTCTCCCCTCCTCTCTCATCTCTCATCCCTCATCTCACTCCTTCTTTCTCCTCTACTCTCCCCTCTTTTCTATTACCTCTGTACGCTCTTATCCCTCATCTCTATTCTCTCTCCTATCATCTCTCTTGTCTCCCTCTGCTATCTCATATCTCCCCTCTCGTCTCCTCTCTCCTCTTCTCTTCTCTCTCCTTCGTTCCCGCCTTACTCCCCTCTTCTCTCCCATCTGTCATGTCTAATGTCTCGTCTCATTTCTACTCTGTTTTCTATCATCTCATCTCATCTCTCTTCTCTTTTCATTCTTCTCTTTACTCTCTTCTCTGACTGATTGAAGATGCCAAATCCATCAAGATCCTCTCCGCGAAGCAGAAAAATCCTGTCCGTGCAACTGAAAAACATCGAAATCCTCTCCGTGAAACTGGACTCCTTCGAAATCCTCTCCTTGAAACTTAAATCCATCAAAATGGTCTCCATAAAACATAAATCAATCATAAATTATCTCCGCGAAACAGAAATCCTCTCCGTGAAGCTGAACATCATCGAAATCCTCTCTGTGAAACTGAACATCATCGAAATCCTTTCCACGAAACTGAACACCATCGAAATCCTCTCCACGAAACTGAACACCATCGAAATCCTCTCCACGAAACAGAAATCCTCTTCGTCAAAATTAAAACATTGCAATCGTCTCCGCTAAACTGGACTCAATCGAATTTTTCCGTCAAACAACTCAACTCTCCGGATTCATTGGTTAGGGTTAGGGTTAGGGTTAGGGTTAGAACTACGCATAGGTTCGTGTTAAAAGGCACTGATAAAAATATTGAACTAATTGAATCAATTCATTGCGCAACCGATTTCACAGTCAGTCAGTCAATCTAAATCAACCCTCCAATACACAGCAGCAGTGAGAAGTTGAACCCTCCCCCCAACTTTATCTATTACGTCTTGCAAGACTGATTACAATTTTTGCAAAAAGTTAAAAGTATGGGAATAGTTTTCCCAATGAAAAGCTTTTAGTTTTCATATATAAAGCAAACAACTTATTTCCTCGAACTCTGCGTTGCAAAATCTTTCCAGCAATATAAGTTTCCCCTCTCAAAGTTTAAAACTCAAGGAACAGTTAGCGTTTGAAATTTACCGATTTCCCGACTGCTTGCTAGAGAAGCTCGCAATTCATTGAATTTCACTGCTAAGCTAATACACAGGGATGCCTATGGAGAAAAAAAGGCGCCAATAATAAAACCAATTGATAGAAAGCTTAATATCAACATTTGAATATGATTGCAATTTCTAACAACTTCAACGCGTTTCGCACGCCATGGTGCATCGTCAGGATGCAAAACCAATTGAATCTCGACACAGTCCTGATTCCTATCTATCTGTTTACACTGTACAACTGCTATGTACACTCAGCCCAAGCCCAACCCCCCGTTCTGGGGGAAGCATTAAATTTAACTCAACCCCCCAACACGCGGGGGGTTTTATTTGCATTGAACCCAGAACACGCGCACCCACCACCCCTCAATACACAGCGGCCCGCGGGCGGAGGTTGGGGTGGCTATTTTTACAAACTGGCTGCAGCCCCAGTCAGAGTGGCCAAAGAAGGTTATTGAGGGTTAAGAAAGCAGTTTTCTGCTTTTTTAGGGATGTTAAAATGTGAAAATTAAAAATTAAAATAGCCTAAAGCCTGCTCCGGAAAATTTGCAGTTTTCCCATATATGTTTCGACGCTGACTTGGCAGTATTGTAGGAGTTCACTTACAACAAACATACACACAAACATCGCGTCAGTTTTAGTATAAGGAAGAGACTAGCCATTTAGCCCCCCGCTGGGGAGCCTTGAAAATGACACCAATTGGTTTTTATTTTTGCACAAGAGTAACTTTACTATAATCGTCAAAAATATTGATTTCCATTAATCAAAAATTACCTTTTCTCATTTTGGCAGAAATAAATTGCCATTAATCAAAACTTTCATTAGCCAAAAAAGTTTCCTTCATCGGCCCAAAACCCTTTCTAAATCAGCAAATAGTGCTTATCCGTTCAAGCACTAACTCTTGATGGATATCATCAATGGCCGGGGCATATTCTGATCCGCAGCAGGAGCTCAATATGCAAATCCCTGACGCCCTTAGACCCTCTCTCTATATTGGCCTAAATCAAAGGATCAAACCTTTAATGAATGCGCTGGTATTTCCTATTAGCAGAAATCAGCATCACTTGTGTGTACTTTTTCATTATCTGAATTACATCAGCTACTTGAGCCGTACTACCTGACTATCTGACAATCGCCTAACAACCTAACACCCCCCATTTGCGTTGACATCTAAGCAATTCCCCCAGTAAGCCTTGACATCTCAGTAATTCCCCCAGTAAGCCTTGAGATTCCAGTAAGCCTTTAGATCTCAGCAATTCCCCCAGTAAGTCTTGAGATCTCAGCACTTCCCCAGTAAGCCTTAACATCTCAGCAATTCCCCAGTAAGCCTTGACATCTCAGGAATAACCCCATTAAGCCTCGACATCGCAGCAATTAAACTCCAGCCTCGACATCTATGCAATTCTCCCAGCGCAGTAATTAGCCTTGACATCCCAACAACCCAACTCCCCTCTCCCAAGAATTCAGCAATCCCCTTATAAGCCTTGATAACTCAGCAATCCCCTTATAAGCCTTGAAAACTCAGCTATTCCCCGATGAGCTTAGATATCTTAGCAAGTCTTTAATTGATGGTTGACAGCGGTTAATCTAGCTCGTATGATTGAACCAAAACTGACCCTAAGCCTCTAACCCTAACCCATAAGAAAATCTTGGCATGTTAGCAATTTCGACAATGAGCCTTGAGCCTCAGCATTAAAGTAACTTCCTCATAAGCTTTTAAATCTAAATTTCACCGGAAGCCTTGACCTGTCAGTAATTCCCCGTAGAGCCAAAGCATTTAAGTAATTCGCCCCAAGAGCATTTAATCTTAGCAATTCCTCGATGGATCATTAATGATTGACACGACTATCGCTCTATAATTGAACCCTAAGCCTAACCCTTAACCTGCAGCAGAATTTCATCAATTCCCCAATGAGCTTTGGAAAGGTTAGTAATTTCCCCATGAGCCTGAAAATTGAGTGACTTTTGATACCTTTTGATATCTTAGCACTTGCATTTCAACAATTTATTTCTGCAATTTCACAAATGAACCTTGAAATCAAAGCAATTCTCCCCAGAATGACAATTATAGCAATTCCCCTTGTGCCTTGAGATCTTATAAATCCTCCCAAGAGTATTGATATATCACAGCAATTTGCCATACCAGCATTATGCTCGTAGCAATAGTCTTAGCAGTCTTAACAGTCTTAGCAATTCCCAATGAGACTTTTACTTTCAACAGGGCGCTTCTTTTATAATTGACATGATGATTCTTGTTCGTTTTTTCTTGCCTTTGCGTTTTCTTCTCTTTAAAAGAAGTTTTTAATAAAAAAACAATATTTCACTATAGCTTTCTGCAGTTTAGCAATGGTTCACCAGCAGTTTAGCTATGCAGTTTAGCAATGCATTTTACCAATGCAGTTTAGCAATGCTTCACCAGCAGTTTAGCAGTGCAGTTTAGCAATGCTTCACCAGCAGTTTAGCAATGCAGTTTAGCAATGCTTCACCAGCAGTTTAGCAATGCAGTTTAGCAATGCTTCACCAGCAGTTTAGCAATATAGTTTAGCAATGCTTCACCAGCAGTTTAGCAATGCAGTTTAGCAATGCTTCACCAGCAGTTTAGCAATGCAGTTTAGAAATGCTTCACCAGCAGTTTAGCAATGCAGTTTAGATATGCTTCACCAGCAGTTTAGCAATGCAGTTTAGAAATGCTTCACCAGCAGTTTAGCAATGCAGTTTAGAAATGCTTCACCAGCAGTTTAGTCATCGTTCACCAGTACTGTTTTGCACATTGCACTAATCTTTGCTTATGGTTATATTACTTCTGGATAATCGAAACCATTTAAAATGTTTCTGCAACTTGCAGGTTCAATTTAATTCCCTTACATATTTATTATTTTATTATATGCGTCAGATTAGCACTGCTCTCCCCGATTAGCGCTGCTCACCCAGATTAGCAATACCATTTGCAAATTAGCACTTACAGCAGATAAGTGCTGCTTTTGAAGCTTAGCGTAGCCCCAGCAAAAGTATACAAAATAAAATGTTAAAAATGTGCATGAATCCCCATAGGAAACAATGATTATTGTCACAAAGATAAATTCGCTACTTCAATGTAGACTCGAACTGCCGACCTTCTACTAAAAGACTTATACTATTCTAGAAGTTTAGTAACTTCACACTTTGAAGTTAACCCCCCCCCTCAGAAATCGGCAGTTATCCCCACAACAACCTGAAATTAGCTATCACTTCTAATCCCGCAAACAGACTGCAGTCATACTCTTAGCAGCCTGCAGGTACGAGTATCCACCTTGCTGTCTACAACTTTCATTAACATCGGCAAACTACAATAATTCACTCAGCAGTCCGCAGTTACTCGTATCCCCTCAACAACTTACTCTGCTATACACTCATAAGTCTGGAGGAATACCAGCAGTTTTTTTTTCAATTTTTCCCATTGCAGTCTACATGAATGAGTCTTCTCAGCAATGATTCTTTCAGTAATCTGATAATTTGCTCAGTATTTAGTACAGCTCACTAATCAATTTTGCGATACATATCGGCAGTCTTTTGCGCAGCTCAGCATTTAGCAGTACCTTCAGCTGTTTAGCTATTTAGCAGCATCGTCTGCAATTCGGGAGAAATAATACACGAAGCAGTTTTTTTACAAATCAAATTTTAAAATGCACTGGTTGAAATCAAATCAAATTCAAATTGACAAAATCAAGTTTGTTTAGCAACTTGTGTTGAATAGCAAAAATCATTCATTGAGTGTGGCTTACTAATTAATCAAAAATGATTCAATTAGTTGAGGCGCAAGATATAAATGAACTAATTTATTTAATTTTAATTATCGGCCCGCGAGGCGGACTCGAACCTTGGACCTTACGCCTAGCCTAAACCTAGTCCTAGTGCCTACACTGCGGCTATTCCGCCTACTGATTGGAGGGCGCAAAAATCAGCCATATATGCTTCGACATTGCAGTCAAATACATAGCAGTGATAGGCTGCTCAGTGTGCACTGGTTTGGTGCTGGCAGAGTCAATGCACAGTTAAGAGAAATCTATAAATGGCAATTGTCTATGCAGTCCGCCATTCAGCCAGGGTCAAAATAATGTTCACACGCAGCCACTGCGCATTATTTTATTTCAGTACTTTTAAAATGCACTGGCTGATTTCTCTCTCCCTCCAGAGTGCCTGCGCAATGCTTGGCACACTGCTTTCCACCTAAAAAGCTCAGAGTCAGTTTATAGCGAGAATATGCAGTACACAGTTGTGGCGCAATCAAAATTAGATTTAGAATTCAGCCAGTCAAGAATTCAACCTTGCATTAAAAGCATAGGGAAAACTCGATTTTCGAATATTTAATGCCTTGAACATTGAAGCAGATTAAAGAAATTCTAACTGTCTTTTTTTCAGATAACTATAAATCTTTTGGCGAAAGCGCGATCAAAATTGGTCAAGAATTGCAGTCTGTAGAGCGATAGCTAATTAGAGCTGTCTGCCAACATCAAGAGTAATTTTTATAGTCACCCATTTTATGGCTGCGCGATTTAAATAGAGTTTGTTATCTCGCCAGTGGGGCCCAGTGAGTTTTCTTATCAGTTGGCTCTTGCGCAATCAATTAAAATTGGATGTGAATTCTATCGCTGCGAGCAGTTTGATAAAAAATACAGTGAATTTGCCCATTTAAAACCGTTTTTCGAATATTTAATCCCTTTAGCATTGAAGCAGATTAAAGAAATTTTAACTGTCTTCTTTCTAGACAATTTTGAATCTTTTGGCGAAAACGCGATGAAAATCGGTAAAGAATTGCAATCTCTAGAGCGTTATGGACATTCATTCAAACATACCGAAGTTTGAAAAAAATCGGTTCAGCCATTCAGGCTGTGGACTGGAATACCGGTCAGACAGACAAACCTTAGAGATTTAGTATATTGTGACTAGCCATTTAGCCCCCCGCTGGGGGGCCTTAAAATTGACACCAAGTGGTTTTTATTTAGACCCAAGAATAACCATTAATTTCAATTTCCATTAATCAAAAGTTACATTTTTTCGCTTACTGGCAAAAATAAATTGCCATGAATCAAAACTTTCACCAGCCTAAAATGTTTCCTTCATCAGCCTAAAACCCTTTTTCAATCAGCAAATAGTGCTTATCCTTTTAAGCACAAACTCTTGGTGCATATCTTCATTGGCTTGGGCATATTCTGGTCTGCAGCAGGAGCTCAATATGCCAATCCCTGATTTCCTTTATTTCCTATTAGCAGAAATAAGCATTATTTTTGTTTACTATTCCATTATCAATTTAAATGATCTACTTGAGCCGTACAACTTGAAGATCTGACAATCGCTCAACAACCTAACCCCCTCCCCCCAAAAATTCAGCCACCCCCAATGAGCCTTGATATCTTAACAATTGAGCCATCCCCCATGAGCCTTGACATCTGAGAAATTCCCTCAGTCAGCATCGACATCAGCAATTAAACTCGAGCCTTGACATCTACGCAATTCTCCCAGGCCAGTAAGCCTTGACATCTCGGAAATTCCTCCAGTAAGCCTTGAAATCTCAGTAATTCCCCCAGTAAGCCTTGACATCTGAGCAATTCCCCGTGAGCCTTGAAATCTCAGAAATTACCCCAAAAAGCCATCAAATCTTAGCAATTCTCTCAATAAGCCTTGACATTCAGAAATTCCCCCAATAAGCCTTGGCATCTCAGTAATTCTCTCAATAAGCCTTGAAATCTTGACATCTCAAGAATTCCCTTAGTAAGCCTTGACATCTCAGAAATTCCGATGAGCCTTGAAATTTTCAGAAATTAGCCCAAAAAAGCCATGACATCTCAGCAATTCAACCAATAAGCCTGGACATCTCAGTAATACCTGAGATGTCTCCACAACAACCTGAAATTATCCCTTCTAATCCCAAAAAACAGACTTCAGTCATACTCTAGCGGCCTAGAATTGTACCCAGAGCAAACAATAATTTACTCAGCAGTCCACAGTAATCCACAGATACCACCTCAGCAGTTTGCAGCCATACGCTCATAAGTCTGGAGAAAAGATCATATCATTGCTTCTGAATATGGTCTGGAGGAACTCCGTCTGCACATCTCACATCTTTACATCTATGATATGATCGTTCAGACGATATGATCTATATGTCTGGAAGAACTACCTTAGCAGTTTGCAGTTTGTCCCCTTTGCAGTCTGCATGAATGATCCTTTTGACAATCTGCAGTTCTCCTGTTGGCCAGCTTCTCAGTCTCCTGCTTAGCAAACTGCAATGATATTTTCTACAATAAAAATTTGCTAACAATTTAGTACGGTTCACTAATCGGTTCACTACTTTTCGATACATATCGGCAGTCTTTGCACAAATCAGCATTAAGCAATACGTTCATTCCTAAATAGCAAGCATCCCCCAAAAGAAAGCAATTGCAGCATTTCCCCCCTTCAGCCTTGTAATCTCAACACTTCCCCTCATAAGCCTTTGAAACCTCAATTCAAGCAATTCTTCCAGTAAGACATGGCATATCAGCAATGCTCCATGGGCCTTAAAGTCTCAGAAATTGCCCCAAAAAGCCATTACATCTTAGCAATTCCTGAGATATCCCCACAACAACCCTTCTAATCCTACAAAACAGACTGCAGTCATTATCTTAGCAGCTTGGAGTTATCCCCTTGCAGTCTATAACAATTATTAAGCATTTATCTCCTCAGCAGCCTAGAACTGTCCCCTCAGCAAACAACAGCTCAGAAGTCTACCAATCCTCCAAGCAGTCCCCCTCAGCAGTTTGCAGCTATAGCCTTATAAGTCTGGAAGAACTACCTAAGCAGTTTTCAGTTTGTCCCCTCTGCAGTCTGCATGAATGATCTTTTCGCCAATCTGCAGTTCCCCTTAGCAGTCTGCAGTTCTCCTCTCGGCGGGCTCCTCAGTATATTTAGCAAACTGAAATAAAGGATCCTTTCAAGAATCTTAATTTTTTCTCAGCATTTATTACAGTTCACTAATCAATTTTTGATACATATCGGCAGTTTTTTTCCCCCAATTCAGCATTATTAAATTTAGCAGCTTAGCAATTTCATACTTTCATGGAGCTAGTAGGCAATACCCATTGATGCGACAAGTAATGCTCAAAGCAGTTTTTTTACAAATCAAATTTGCTTAGTGAGAATTTGAATAATTTTGTATATACAAAAATTATTCATTAAGTGTGCCTTGCGAATTCAACAAAAATATTCCAATTAGTTGAGGGGAAGCTATAAATGAATGAATTAATTAAATTTTAATCATCCACCAAGGAGGCAGAGTCGAACCTTGCACCTTACGCCTAGCCTAAACCTAGTCCTAGTGCCTACACTGCGGCTACTCCGCTTTCTAATTGGAGGGCGCAAAAATCAGCCATATATGCTTTGGCAATGCAGTCAAATACATAGCAGTGATACCCGTTGACAACGAAAGCTAATATTGTGGGGTTAGTTAACTAATAGCTTGAAGGTTGACTAACGTCTGAATTTAGGTGAATAAACGTTACTTGACGTTACTTTACTCTATGGAGGGTAAATTTACGTTAATTTGTGAGTTTATTAACCGAAATTAACGTACAAAGTGTTTGTGGCTAATTAACGTAAATCCACTTTTTCGAAAGTTAAACTGTGGTAAATTAACTCAACAAAAGTTACTTTTTGCTAATTTACTTTCAAGATTAACCCTCGTTTTCAACGGGTAGGCTGTTCAGTGTGCACAGGTTGTATGCAGGCAGAGCCAATCCACAGTTGAGTGAAATCTATAAATAGCAATTCTCTATGCAGTCTGCCAATCAGCCAGGGTCAGAATGTACACACGCAGCCACTGAGCTTTATTTTCCTCTCCCTTATTGCAGCCAGTATTGAGGCGTACACAGTGAACAGAGAAAAGTTGTGGCGAAATCTTAATTGGAATTGAAATTCAGTCAGTGAGATTTTGACCTTTTCTAGCCTCCCATTGAAAGCATTGGGAAAACTCGTTTTTCGAATATTTAACCATCTTCCCATTCGAATTTTTTAAATGCAATTACACCCACACAATCTCACAAGAATTTGCAATTGAATGAAGCAAGTTTGAAAAAAATCGGTTCAGGCATTCAGGCTGTGGACTGGAATACCGGTCAGACAGACAGACAAACCTTAGAGATTTAGTATATTTAGACTAGCTAATTAGAGCTGGCTGCCAGCAGCCAGAATAATTTTTTTATTGCCCCCCTTTAAGTGGAGCGGATTTCTTATCAGTTGGCTCTGGGGCAATCAATTAAAATTGGCAGTGAAGTTTCTGGCTGATAAAATTTGCATTGAAAAGGCCATTTAAAACAGTTTTTCGAATATTTAATCCCTTTAGCATTGAAGCAGATACAAGAAATTTTAACCGTCTTCTTTCCAGACAATTTTGAATATTTTGGCGAAAAGCGATCAAAATCGGTGAAGAATTGCAATCTCTAGAGCGTTATGGACAAACATACAAACAAATATTAGAGATTTAGTATATTTAGATTAGAAGAAGATGGACAAGCAAGCATTCAAACATACAAACCTTAGAGATTTAGTATATTTAGATTGTTTTAAATTCCATAGTGTGATAAGCAGAATTTTATGGTATCGCTTTTTCATCAAATTTTCGCTTTCACAAAACATGCCGCATTGCCTTTAGTTGCCATCTTCTTTATCCACTGCATAACGGCAGGCCTATCAGATTGTAGGTTAGAATTTCTTACCAAATAATGTGATTTCAAAACACTGTGCATTTTTTTATTAGAGGCAGGGGGCTGTGTGCACCCTGAGGCACTTAAAGCGACATAGGCCCACAAGCGGCGAGAGGCATTACTGCCTATTCCGCCGACTCCCCTGAGCAGGCACACAAGCGCACGGATACGTACGCAGGCACACACTCACACAGGAGTGTACAGCGGCCCTAACTTTATTTATCGTTAGGCATGTATACTTCACTGCGCCTTGGGGGTTGGCCCTCTAGGTGGCTTGCTGGCTTGGCCCTCAAACCTCAGCTTTGTCATTGTACCTTGGGCTTTGAGGTCGGCTAGTCTAGAGCTGGTCTGTTTGGATAGCGGTCGAGACAAGTAGATGTCGTTGCCTTTTTCGCTCCGATGTAAGCAATATCCTATGCTTACAAACAGTACTCATCACTTAATCGATAGCGCCAACTTATGCTGCTGAGATGCAGAAAGGAGTCATAGGCAATGGAGATTCCAGGACTTAAGGCCTGTATTTATTGTGTACTCGTAGCTATCTGTTGAAGGTGATCATATTGAATTTCTACCAGATAGACTACATTTTCGAAGCATTTAGGTTCCGTTATCTGCACAGCTGCCTCATCTTTATAAGCTAGAAGTTTCGGGCATAATTTTCAGAAACTGCAGCAGCTTTTAGACTCCGAGCAATGCAGTCTGGCAGACGCCACAATGGCGTTTGAGAAGCTGCGGACAGCCAAGAACTGTCCAGGCAAAGTGCATCGCCAGTTCAAGAAGCTTCAGCAGGCTTCAGACGAGTACGTTGAGCAGTTGCGGCGAGCTCTGAACAGAAGGGAGATATCAGAAGCACTGAAAATATGGGAGCATTGGCAGAGAGAGTTCAGCCGGATGCGATCCTGGGTACATGCTACAGAGGACAACTTGAGAAAGCTGCAAAGCTCACAAAAGACTTCGCTCATTGAAAGAAAAAACCAACTTACTGAACTTGAGGTAAGTTTAAAAAATCTGTTTCTATTTTGGATGCATTGTGCAAATAGCTGCTGTCATGACTCATTCCGTTCAAGGTACGGAAAATACTCATACCTAATTTTACAGAGATTATAAAATTAGTTTTAAAAAGTACCCATAAAAACAACAAAAAATACAAGTATTACTTAATTACAGTTACCGTTGTATCAGGACGTAGCATGATCAAATCTTGAAAAATTACCTGGAAGGCCCCACCTGACTGCATTTCAGTTAAAATTGATATGCTCATAACATCGGATCAGTTGCTTCTTACTTTGACTTAGCTGCAGGGCTGTCCCGGAGGACGCAGCGGGAAGGCGCGAACGCCCATTCCGCTAATCCCTGAACGGCCGAAGAGTCGCTATGGACGAAGGGTTGGCGCCGCCCAGGAGGTCCCCCAGTGTCGCCAGCAGCCATGATGCTCTCTGGAAAGGAGAGTTCAGCCCTGCGGGTGGCCCGGAGGTAGCGCATGAGCTGATTAAAGTTTTCGGATTTGCATGCTTCAGTAATAGATGTGTGTGGCCCGAGGTAAGTGAGTCTGGCCCACGTGAAGGCGAGACAGATGCTGACGAAATGCTCGAAATGCTCAGCGATTTCGTCACCTGAGTTGCAGAAACTGCAGATGGCGTTGGTGGCGTTGCCCTGCAGGTACTGGTGCCTAGAGAAGCAGCCGTGACCTGAGAGGGTCATGGTGGCATCCCGGATGTCTCTACGCGAGAGGCGCAAGAGGAGCTTCCGGAGCTGGTGAGAGGGCTGAGGGACAGCGCCTCTGGATTGCCTGCAGTTAGTACGGTTCGCCCAAGTTGAGCGGTGCTGAGTCCTGATCCACGCTTTGATGCGCGAGTTGATGACACAGCCAGGAATCGGGACAAGAGGTTCGGGGCCGAGAGAGGAGCCGGAGACACCAACTTTTGCAAGGGTGTCAGCCAACTCATTCCCTCGGATCCCCACATGCCCTGGAACCCACTTAAGGGTAATTTTGTTGGTGGAACCCAACATGTTGAGGAGTTTGATACAGTCAAGGACTGTAGCAGGTTGGTGCTGCAGCCACTGATGGCGTGCAAGGCAGCTTGGCTATCCGAATGGAAAATGATGTTCTTACCAGTAACGTCATGTGGCGAGAAGCTCTGTAGTGCAGGAGCTAATGGCCAGAACTTCATTTTGGAAGACACTGGAGTTGACCCCAGTGTACTGAGCGTGGGTAGCGATGACCCTCCCGTTTAGAAAGATTCGTGTAGCAATGAAGCTCACCAAGGTTCCATTGGTCATTGATGTTATCGCGCAAGTCGATAGCTACGGAGTAGCGCTGTCTCAAGTTGAGCGTTGAGGCAATACCATCGGTGAAGACGCGATTGGCCTGACACTCGTTGAGAAAGTTGAGGCACAGATCGCTATGCGGGACAAGGTTCTGCTTAGCAGATGCTCTCATGTAAATGAATTTGACGCCGGCGTCAATTAGACGCCGCGTTGTTCTAGCCGCCTCACCCCTGACGAAGAGGTCAAGAGGCGGTAGATTAATGAAGGCCCCCATGCCAGCAAAGGGCGTGGACCTGGTGGCGTTGCAGATGAGCCTACACGCTCTGCCTTGGATCGTGTTGAGCAGATCTGCAAAGCGGATAACTTCTGTAGTACGCGGAGAGAAATGATTAGATTGGGTGACGCAAAGGTCTCCATCAGAGCGATCAGTCCTCAGCCAAGCCTGGAGATGGCTAGCAGCGAGGATAGCCGCTCTAGGGCGACTGTTCCCCGGGCCACACACATAAAAGTCAGAGTAGCCAGAGGGAATGTTGGGCAACTTACCGTTGCGCATCCAGGGTTCCTGGATCAGGATGAGGCCTGGCCTGTACAGCTCAGCAATCTTCATCAGATTTACTGACGCAGATACGCAATGCTGTAAATTTATTTGCAGACAGAATGTCGCTGCTTTGGCATCGTGGAGCTTAGTCATACTGTATTAAATGCAATTTCTGGCTAGAGCCCAGGGCCATCAAGGGGACTTGGACAACAAATCGTCCTCGTCCCAGGCCGCTGGGGCTTGACTGGGAGATGGGAGTTGGTCAACGTCCATGGCCTCCTCAACCCCACCAACCCCCCCCCCCCCCCAGCAGAGTCCTCAGGCTCCGATGACAGGATGGAGGAAGCTTCCTCATCTGCATCTTTACCTTCAGACCCACCAGGATGGCCGAGGAGAGCTTGGATTCCGAAGACCCGGCCTCGTCCTCAACTCCTTCTCCAACTGGCAGGTTTGGTTCCCGGGTTTTGGCCGGAGCCGTTACCGCGGTCGCCGAACCGCTGCTAGCAGAGGGGCGAGACGCAGCTTTGGCTTTGGGATCGGTTTGAGCCTTTCCTTGGGCCTTAGACTGCGCCCCGCTCTTGCCAGAGATGCCGGGGTTGGCAGTAGCCTTCCCTTTTGGCAGACTTTCCTGAGCTTGAGGGCACCCAGCTGGAAAGAGGATCCACTAGGGTACCGACTCGCCCAAGTGTTGGAGAGGCCGAGGACAATTGAGTTGCCCGTCTCCCCCCTGCGGACTTTGCGGTGATACACCAGTCAACTAGCAGGGAGGTCGGGGTTCAGACGCAGTAGGATCCGGCGGATAACGTCTGGTCCAGCTGCGGTGCTCTTAGCAGGGATAAAAACCACATAGGTTATTGTCTTAGGACGCTGGCCCTCGCGAAGAAAAAGAGCTCCGCCAAGGTCAGCATCCAAGGAGACCGTCGGCAGCCGCTGGAGCAGCTGCTGAGCGTCCTCCTCACTGCTAGGAGCAATAAGGACGAATGTGCTTCGCAGCACCATCCGCTCAATGCCGATGGAGATTCCATCCTCGACAGTCAGCTCAATCAGATAGGAGTCAACAGCACTCCACACTTTTTGAAGCTGACCAGTTTCAAAATAAATAGTTTCAAAGCTGACCAGCTACCAGCCGCTGACCTACTGGAGCCTCCACCGGCCGGCCCGCCTGGTTGCCTTGGGACTCCAGTCGCTTCAGCATCCATGGTGGACGCCGCCGCTTTGGCCCCCGCAGCTCCCTTCTTGGCCTGCCTTTTGGCGCGTTGCTTAGCGCGTTTGCGCTCAAGCCGAGCCCACTGAGCTTCGTCGGATCTGCCAGATTTGACCGGTCCTTTAGGCTCAGAAATTGCGGTTCCCTTAGATCCACCAGCAGAGCTGCCAGGTCTTTGGGTGCTTTGGTTTTGGTAGCTCTGGTCGGATCTGCCAGCAGAGCCAGCCGGTCCTTCCTTTGCCACAGTTGAATCAGTCGGTTGGGATCTGCCAGCAGGGCCGGCCGGTCCTTCGGACTGAGGTTGGGGTTTAGAAGGGTCCCCGTCCCTAGAAATAGTTTGCTTATCCATAGTCGGCTCGAAGGCCATGATAAAAGGTTGGTGGGCTACCCTCAAAGGGGCACGGTACCCACCCGGCCGCTCCACCTGACCGGGCAGTAGGCCAAAAGTACCTTCAAGGCTGGCCCGACACCAGGAGGGGGAACGCTAGCGACCGGACTACTCCCCGGCCTTCCAGCCCATCGGCACGGTCAACACCTTAGGCATTAGATAGTACGTTGAGCAGTACCACGGCCTGCAGGCTGGCGAGCCAGACCCGCATATCCAAATTCGGCCGAAGCCACTGGATAGGGTCGCCAGCGCCGGAGCCCAGTCTGTCCAGCAGCCCTAGGGTCTGCCTTGAACACACGCGGGGACGGGTACCCCTGGGTCGACTTGCGAAACAGCGTGGGGGGGGTCTGCGGCTGCCAGAGGCAAATAGCGGGTGCAGACCTCCCTCCAGCCTTGACCTGCTGAAGATAGGGGCAAGCGTGAAGCATCGCAGACCTTAGCCCAGAGGCCTGGTCTGTCTCATACTTCACTGGCATGCTGAATACGCTTTCGCGCGCCGGATCAGTTGCACTTGAAAATAATCATTTTTGCTAGGTTGTTAAAAGTTTTGCTCTCATTATGATGCAAGTTTGTTCTTATATCTACATGTGGGAACGGCGGGTGTGCATTAGAGTACTTTTCTTGCAGTCAAAATGAATATGAAGTTTCGAGTAAATTTATAACTATCCTTTCCTAGTCTTGACAAAATAGAAGACCAGAATAGCCTGTAGTTTCGAAGCCTTGAAAAGTACATAATCTGTAGATTGCAATATTTATGGGTGTTCCGTCCTCATACATGTACAATGGTAACCTCTAATAGTCCTCAAAAAATACTCAGTAGAAGTTACCGTACTTTCTAATTATAGAAACTGCTTGGCTCGGTTAATGCTTTGGAATCGAAGTTCAACGAATGGCAGAAGCTAAACGAGAAATTTTCCGCTTTCTTTGATGACGACATCTTGATCTCCAGGTACAAAAGTCTGCAAGATACTGCAAAGGTGATTTAAAAAACAAATGTGGATATTAATTGTTCCGTGTTTTTTAGCAGTCATCATGTCTATCTACACATATAATACATGCATATATTAACTACAGCTGGCCGTGAGGAACATGAGGCGCTCCGTATCTCTGCATATCGAATTTGATACCCACGCGGTGGAGTTCAAGTCTTGGCTCAACGAGCAGAAACTTCGAATAGGAGCTGTAATCAATAAATCCAACAATCAAACATACTTAAACCAATCTGCCGATGTTCTTGACGGAGAAAAAACAAAAGAGAAGCTGAGGCAACTCATGGATATCAATAAATGTTTTAATGAATCGGAAAAAAAATGGCTCATGAACCCGCGTTTCAATGGAAGAGATCTTATTGAAAGCTGCAAGGGAAATTCCAATCTTCAAAGGGAGACGAAAAGTCAAATCTCAGCAATGGAGTCGCTATCCAAGCAAGCGAAGGTAACAAAGCATCATAATTTTCTACTGCCTAGAAAGCTATTTAATGCTTTTAACACTGTAATACATGCATCCTTTAATACTCCACAAATGTAGGAACGATTAAAAGAAGAGATTCGAACAGCAACGACTCAGCTCGCATCAATTCACACTAGGATTGAAAGCAAACTTGAAAGTTTTGAACTAGCTTCGCAAACTTTCTTTGAGAAAAAAAAGGTAGCCCATGCGAATTTATTTGTTTAAATTAAATCGTAGCTTGACACGATTCTATTGTGGCATCAGTACAATATCTGTTTCTATAGGCTTAAAACAAAGGAGTGAATCCTAATCAGCGCAGCGGCCAGCGGTCCAGGCTGGATTTCAAATAACTTTGCTTTGGGACTTAATTGAAATCTCGGCTTGGGTCTGCTTGTGCAATAAACATCCCCTTATGGAGCTAACACATATAAAATTTCGCTGAAACCCTGCTAAGTTGCATTACAAAAATCTTGAAACGCTTAGGTGTATTTAAACTTGGACCAATAAAACGGATACTTGGTTCATATTCACGCCTTTCTACTTTATTTTTGACCCAATAACGAAAAGCCTTCAAATAATGCAATAAAACAAAGCTGCATAAATTTACGGAAATATTCAATTATAATTATTCCGCTTCCATTCAGGCATTTGCACTAACGTTCAGATAATCTGAAGCATTCGTTGGATTTTTAACAATAGTTGTCAAAGATTAGACTGTATTCCGTTAGATTAAACAGTATTTGAGTGCTAGCATCACCGACATATGTAACTTACTGACTTGTGGTTTTACATAATTATACTACAGGTAACAGCGCTTTCAACAGAAAATTTATTGTCAACGCCACGAGAGAGTCAGCATCCACCGCAGTATCAAACGGAGTTTAGGCCCAAAACGTTTTCACCACATGTGAGTTTATATTGTTATATCCTAAAATTGACTCCACGATCATCTGTCTGATTTATCTCTTATCCCATGACCATCTAAATGATCCACCTTTGATTCTGTGACTTTAGAGACATTGTGTAAAATACCTAAATAGCTATTGATCGCAACCTGGGAAATTACTGTACTAGCAATGCTATATACCAACTGCAATACGATAAACAATGTAACTTTCTGACTTGGTTTTACATAATTATACTACAGGTAACAGCGCTTTCAACAGAAAATTTATTGTCAACGCCACGAAAGAGTCAGCATCCACCGCAGTATCAAACGGAGTTTAGGCCCAAAACGTTTTCACCACATGTGAGTTTATATTGTTATATCCTAAAATTGACTCCACGATCATCTGTCTGATTTATCTCTTATCCCATGACCATCTAAATCAGGGGTCCCCAACCTTCTATGGGCGGCGAGCCGCATTGACAACTGGCTTGGTGTGTGCGGGCCGCATGCTAATACACAAAACATGAAATACACAAAACCAAGCAAAAATGTCCATTTCCAAATGTCAAACAAAATCAATGAGATGGCTGGTGCTCCTTATCCTTCGACAGCAGTTCAACATTTGGCTTGATCGACGAAACAGCGAGCAGCAGTGCATAAAGGAAAACTTTAACATTTTCGGGGGCCGCAGTGAAATCCAGTGATAGACTCGGCGGGCCGCATGTAATGCAAACTACTGGAAGGTGCCGCGGGCCGCACAAAAAGGGCTCGCGGGCCGCATGCGGCCCGCGGGCCGCAGGTTGGGGACCCATGATCTAAATGATCCACCTTTGATTCTGTGACTTTAGAGACATTGTGTAAAATACCTAAATAACTATTGATCGCAACCTGGGAAATTACTGTACTAGCAATGCTATATACCAACTGCAATACGATAAACAATGTAACTTTCTGACTTGGTTTTACATAATTATACTACAGGTAACAGCGCTTTCAACAGAAAATTTATTGTCAACGCCACGAAAGAGTCAGCATCCACCGCAGTCTCAAACGGAGTTTAGGCCCAAAACGTTTTCACTACATGTGAGTTTATATTGTTCCATGAATCAGTAAATTTTGCTTCAGGTTGATGTAACAAAATTGCAAAAACTGTTCTGTAAAATGAGTTGAAAAAGTTTTCACTGAATTTTTCACAGGCAACTGAATCAACAGTCGACAGCAACATACGGTTGCATCCATCCAGCAACCAGCACCGCATCCAGCAACATGCGGTGGATGCTGGCTACGGTTACGGATGGAGACACAATGCATCAAACGGAATGAATGGTCAAACAAGCAGGACTGCGCAGGTCTAACGGCTGTCCAGTTTATTTTATCTAATTGTTTCTAATCCACTTTAGAATGAGATCTAAATCAACAGTCGATTAATTTGAGCCAATCTTTGAATAGCAGAGCTACTGTCACCTTGGTGGCAGCCGCTGTCGCCTGGTGGGCGCCTCTGCCCCTGCCTACTAGGCTAGTTGATTACCAACATCCAAGAGGTGGAAAAAGTTTAACTCCTTGGCTGAGCTCCTTTGCCAAGTTTGGCTGGCTCTTTCATTTTGTTTTTTTTATTGCAGCGCTGTTTTTAGCAGCGGCGGGGGGATAGGGACAGATATATTGGGTGACTGCGGGACCCCTTGGCCCTCCACAACGTACGCCACTGATTTTGTGCCTGAAACAATTATATTATATTATATTTTATAGTAATTATTACTGGAATCACTAGGAGGAATCAAATTTTCCGGTTTGTTATATCTCTTAAAATTGACTCCACGATCATCTGTCTGATTTATCTCTTATCCCATGACCATCTAAATGATCCAATTTTGATTCTGTGACTTTAGAGACATTGTGTAAAATACCTAAATAGCTATTGATCGCAACCTGGGAAATTACTGTACTAGCTATGCTATATACCAACTGCAATACGATAAACAATGTAACTTACTGACTTGTGGTTTTACATAATTATACTACAGGTAACAGCGCTTTCAACAGAAAATTTATTGTCAACGCCACGAGAGAGTCAGCATCCACCGCAGTATCAAACGGAGTTTAGGCCCAAAACGTTTTCACCACATGTGAGTTTATATTGTTATATCCTAAAATTGACTCCACGATCATCTGTCTGATTTATCTCTTATCCCATGACCATCTAAATGATCCACCTTTGATTCTGTGACTTTAGAGACATTGTGTAAAATACCTAAATAGCTATTGATCGCAACCTGGGAAATTACTGTACTAGCAATGCTATATACCAACTGCAATACGATAAACAATGTAACTTTCTGACTTGGTTTTACATAATTATACTACAGGTAACAGCGCTTTCAACAGAAAATTTATTGTCAACGCCACGAAAGAGTCAGCATCCACCGCAGTCTCAAACGGAGTTTAGGCCCAAAACGTTTTCACTACATGTGAGTTTATATTGTTCCATGAATCAGTAAATTTTGCTTCAGGTTGATGTAACAAAATTGCAAAAACTGTTCTGTAAAATGAGTGAATAAATGGAAATGGAATAAAATGACAGTAAATAATAGTGCGCCTTTTAAATTTGTGGCTGGATACATTCGCAAAGTGGCAAATGTCGTAGGCCGACATGGGCTATTCGTAGAAAGTATATTTACGAGTAAATAAGTTAGACCGCAATGCATTTTTAAATTTAACTTTTTTTGCCGAAAAAGTGCTTCTGTTTTGCAAGTATTGCACTGATTGAGTTCAGTGAAGTGTCAAGCGATAGAAAACTTTGAGGTCCATCGAATGATTATAGTTTTAAGTGCAGAGAGTTTTTAAGTGAGACGTAAATTCACTTAAATGACGATTTTTTAAAAGTGCTTTCGGGAGATTTCAAAACTCGAGTACACCTTACGAGATCGGCTTCGACATCTGAAGAACAAAGTTTTCAAAAAAAATTTTACAAATGGTATATGGCGCTCTGATTTATTTTGGAATCCTTATGCAGTTTTGTTGGGTTTTTGGGGTAAAAGAATAACCTTTTTTATTTCGCCACTTTTTTCTATGAAGCTGTCCGAGTTTAGACGCCAAAGCAGTGCAGTTAGATGCGCAATACAAATACGAGTGTCTACAAGTGTCTAATGTTTTGTTTTCCTACGATTCTGCAGTGCTAAAAAAATCGAGAAAAATCGATTTTTCAAAAAATCACATGACTTTAGCATTGTTGTTTATTATAATTTTGAGAACATGGTGCGAAGCCGATTTCGAATTTCTATAGCATAGTTGCTGTACTATATTGGTTTAAATTGCCGACGTCTTATTTCGCTGCTTTCGGATTGAAAAATAGATCAGAAATCGATCATTTGTGATTTTTGGTTGATTGGGTGCCCGAAAAATGGAAATTAAAATTTTAAATGAAAGGCCACTAAAACCTACACATACATTCAAAGCGGCCTTTTAGAGTTCTGCCAATATTTGCAAGTGTAACGTCTTGTGTTGTTAGGTAGTTCTTGGGTTAGGTTAAGATAAAATAGAATTTTATTGAAGTCATTAACCCGATAAATAACAATCGGATTCAGATTCGTCATCGGTTCGATAGTCTTCAATTCAGGCAACTTAATACAAAGTTCATCGTGCCACTACGTCACTTTCTTTTGTTGGGGTCTCTTTCTTAGGTATGCGTCTCCTACTCTTGGTAAAGCATTCGATGCTGTCTCTTGTTGGGCGCCCCTGTCTCTTTGTTTGCGCTCCTGTCTTTTGGCGGGCGGCCTGGTTTCTTAGTTAGAGTTTTGTCTCTTATTACTAGCATCATGAAATACTCGTTACAAGGAATAAAAACTAAGTTCGTAGACTGTAATGACGTTACTAAGTAGTTAAAGGCAAAAAAAATTCTATACATATTGCCCCTACAATCTAGCTACTCATAAAAGTAAAAAAGCACGTTTATAACTGAATATCTTAACTAAGGAACCACCAAAAATCAAACTGGACAAGACGGAAAAATTTGATGCTCAACTTCGGTCGGCTAACGATTGGATCAAGCACACGCACTTAGAGCTGATGGATTTGGACGCTGACCGGGGGCCGAATTCGGAGAAGGCTCATTGGCTTCGGGTTTGTATCCTATATTAATTGATTCCACGACCATTTAAGGGGTTTATTTTTTGTTTAAAGCTCGTATCAACACTTGGCTGATTTATCTTTGATTCTAGGACCATCTAAGTGATTTATCAGTGATTCTATGGCCGTCTGAGTGATGTATCTTTGATGCGATGTCCATATCTGAGTGATTTATCTCTGATGCGATGTCCATATCTGAGTGATTTATCTTTGATGCGATGTCCATCTGAGTGATTTATCTTTAATGCTATGACCATCTGAGTGATTAAAATTGGCTTCAGAAGTATATCGTATAATTTCTTGTTGATCGTATGAGCTTTCCTTTTGTTTAAATAAAAATTTGAGTGATTTTCTTAGCGAAATGGTCATATACATGATCTCCTATGATTTTATGACTATCTGACTTCCCTTTGAAACTTTTTTGAATCGGCCTTTGAAAAAACTCCAATAAAGGCCATCAAGGACACTCTACACGAAGGCGAAGATCGAGTTTCAGCGGCTGCTGTAACGGCCGAGCAAATGATGCAGCGAAGCGTTTGTCCATTTCGAGTTGGTCGTCAACATTTCCTGCTTGCCCAGTCTTGGTCCATGCTGATCAGCTTGTTTGAGCGACTGCAGAGGGAAGTCTGCGCAGCTGATAGCGGCCAGGATAGATGGAGGCAACGGGACGGTGAAGAACATGTAACTTCTGTTTATTGTTCAAATTTTACTCTGGAGTATAGAAGGTAGCGACTGAATAGCTGAAAGTTTTAAATAATCTAGATCTGGGTGACAGTACTCTCTGAAGGTCTGGAGAGTGTAGTAGTACATACTGTGGTTCATTATAGGACAAGCATTCAGTTTTGAATTTTACAGGCTACCAGAGCTACACGTGATGAAACTTTCCTTTCCCACAGAATCGCTATCGCTGAAACCTTTATTCAAAATGGTACAGCGATCAGAATCAGTTTCCATAAGAGACACATTCAGGCTTCATGAGAGACACATTCAGGCTTCATGAGAGACACATTCAGGCTTCATGAGAGACACATTCAGGCTTCATGAGAGACACATTCGGGCTTCCATGGGCGGAACACTTCGGGCTTTCATAAGACACATCCGATCTTCGGAGTGGCGATCTAAAACGCCTATACTAGACTAGTTCTCCAGACTGAAACAGGACCATTTTTTACTATGATTAATTGACACAGGTTCGACACAGAATCATCTCCCTAATCCCATCTGCAGCAGAAAGTTCGGCATTTCAACTGCGGCCACTGGGAGAAGTTGGATCGTGAAGCCTCATCTCGGCTAGTCAGCAATGACTTCTGCTCCAAATGCTGGCCGCTCACCGCCCAGATGCAGCGGAACGGCCTGTTTAGTCGACCGAGAGACGACGACCAGGTCAAGCGCACAATGCTGTCGGACACTGACCCTGAAAACTCTCTGGAATATATTCAGGTGCTGGACAGGGTGACCAGATACGTCAAGCCGGAGCACAATATCCGAGTGAGAATTCGAAGCATCGAGAAGATCGAAAACCCCGTGTTGGACCGGCGGGTCTATCACGTGTACGACCAGCTGATTAAGAAAAACAGCGAGCCACTCCTGCTCATCCACGGTACAGCTGGAGCTGTAGCCGAGAAGATCATTCAGGAAGGCTTTAAGGTATCTAAAGTTGTTACCTAATATTACCACTAAAGTGTGTACCAGAGCTGTGAGTTCCCTGGCAGGGTGGCCATTCTGTTGACCATTCGATGGTTTTCCATCAAAAACCATTGACTGCTAGCCAACAACAATGTGCTCCTAGTGGTCCTTTTATTCCATTACAGTATGAGCAAGCACATAAGTCAGCCGATCACACGCAACTGTTTTAGAGCAGGTGTTAAAAAATTAAAGGAAACTGATGCGAATCTTAATGCGGGATTGCGCATCGATATCCTATTAAAACTGACTCCTCCATCTGCTCTTCTGTCAGCAGGTGAGACATCCACTTGGCAGAGATCTTGTCAAGATCTTCTGCATGCCTAAGTTCTCAGTTAGGATGCGATGCACCGTGCTGTGGGGAATGTGTAGTAGTTCCTGGAGCTCAGCGCAAGTGAGCCTACTGTCCTCTGTCACGGCATCATTCATATGCTCTCGGCATTTGCGTCGGTTGTTGCTGTTCTCGGCCTTCCGGGGGCGCTCTTTATATTCCATACACAGCTTCCCTCCCTGGGCCTCACGAACCCACTCGCGCACTGTCTGAATTGATATAGCTTAATCTTCTCTCAAAACGTCTCCAAGATCTTCGCACATTGCGGTTGCCGATTTTCCAATCAAAACCAATCAAAACTCTAAACTTGATGATGTTCCGAACGTCAAACCGAGTGAACGAAGCTGACGCGTTCATCTTTGCAACACTCTATTTGATTTAAGTGATGCTCTGCAGCTTGTGAGCATGATGGCACTCTGAAACTTGTCATTATTTTTTGCCATAGACTATAGTAAAAGGCTAGTGCGTCTTGTCCAAGTTGCTTTTAATAAATTTCATAGGATAGTAAAACTAATTTCCAAAAATTAAACTTTTTCTTCAAATTATGTATCAGATTAAACATGCCTTTTTCGGGAGTTATTTTCGTAAATCCCTCGGGCCTCAGGCCCTCCTGATTTATACAAATAACTCCCTCAAAGGCATGTGTAATCTCGCATAAAACATAGACATAAAGACTTTACGGGATATTATTGAATATTACCAAATAAAATCCCGGAGAACGCAAATATTGCCACGGAAAGTCTTTATTTCTATGGATTATAACCTCTTAACCGCTGTACACAATTAAGGTTGGCACCAGAGGCATGTACGGAGCAGGGATATACTTTGCAACCGACACTACTAAAAGTGCACAGTACGCTAGAGACAGCGGCGTCAAGACCCTGCTCCTGTGCAACGTTGTGCTCGGCAAGTACATGGTGTGCAACTCACGAAGGAACGACCTGAACTTGCAGACTGTTGTTGCCGCCGGTTTCGACTCGGTGTTTGCCAAACGGAACTCGAGGGGAACCGGAGGCGTGTTAAACGACGAGTATATTGTGTACCGGCCTGAGCAAGCCACTCCCAGGTATCTGGTGAAGTTTGAAGTCAGATCTGCGCTGTTTTTGGGTTAACTTAGGCTATTGATATATAACTAACTACTCAGCAACATTAAAACCATCACCTTGGAACCCAGTGCGTCTTAGTGAGAGTTGATCGAATAACTTTGCATCATTTGCAGTGTCGTGGGCTGAAGTCAATCGCCCTGACAATAATACTCTAGGCTGGCAGTTTTCAATGTATCTGAGTATGCTTGTAGCCATTGAGTTAATAATGTACTCGCGTAATACCAATAGATGCCTCTAAATCAATCGCTTCGCGAATGAAAAACTTATTGCTCATATTTATCTTGTGCTATACAGAATTATATTCACAGAATAGAAACAGAACAATTTTTATAGACTATTGATTATAGATATTCGATTTTACAGATTATATAGATATAGAATGAGCTCGTATTGTAATTTAAACGCCTACGCATATATAGGCATGCTTGTTTTATCTGATGGCTAATTTTATACTTTTTGACATGTTTAGCTATTTAGTGCAGATAACTGCGATTTTCAACCATCAAATTTTATGGTATTTGCCCGTTTGGTTTTTTTGGTAATTTGACAGTAATGTTTCTTTTGATAGTAACTTTTGTCTAAATCAAGGCCTGGCAAACTTTTACCTCAAGGGCCAGATGAAGAACCCTAGCGCATAACTGCGAGCCTGAGAGGAGGGAAGAGAGAGGAGAGGGAAGAAAGAAGAGTAATTGGAGAGAGGAGAGGAGACGCAATAAAAGAGAAGAGAGGAGAGACGAAATAGGAGAAGAGAGAGGAGAGAAAGAGAAGGGAGAGGAGAGAGGAGAGATAGGAGAGGAGAAAGGGGAGAAAGGCGAGGAGAGGAGAAAGAAGATTGAGAGGAGATCAGACAGAAGAGAGAAGAGACACAATCAAACCTTAAGTAGACCAGTTTGCTCTTGTGAGGTTTTTGAAACTTGTGAAAGGAACTAAGGGCCGGAGAGAGAGGCTTTGCTGGCCACATGTGGCCCGTAAGCCGGAGTTTGCCGACCCCTGCTCTTATTAATTGAATACAGATATTTCTAATTATAATTTCTAATTTTTAATATACATTAATCAGTATTTCTTTTATTTAAGTTGTTTTAAAAGTACTGCAGCCAACAGCTAGTGTAATACGCTCGTACATAACAACTATTAAATATCTAATAAAGATTCTAATCCGTTAGCATTCACGAGTTTAAAGATATTCAGCAAAAGTCTGTTTTCACTGTCAGTTGATTTGCATTTTTGTTTCACAAAAACCTAGCCAGCTATATTGCTAATGCGCTCGTATAAGCCAGAAAACATATAAGTTCAACTATAGCTATCAATTGATCCAATGTCTGCAAGCTACATGTATTGTGTCGAATGGATGTAATTAAAAAGCAAATTTATGGGGCTCAGCACGAGCCGAATTGCCTCGTCAAATACCGTCTTCACCTCGGACTGCAGCTTGGACGAGCACCCTTTACTGCCTGTATCTCCTTGGCCAGGGCCTGTCCCTGAGTGAGTGGAAATAAGGAGTTTTTTTTAGTTTTTTAAAAAAACTCCGCACCCACCGCACTCCGCACCCACCGCACTACATGTATATCGACTCCCATCTCACTCTAAACTTTTTGTGTAAAACCTGCCGTCTTTAGAAAAGCGGTTGCCCACCTCATCGGAGGCAAGAGATGAAATTGTAGAGAATTCATAAATACACGCTAACTAGAAGCTCAAAGAGGCACGCTACTCTTTTTGGTTTTGAGATTATAAAAATGTAAACTATTATAAAATAATCTCTCTCAAAAAAGTTTCAAATAGTTCACGAAGTTGTGAACTTGACTAAGTATCTTGGTGTATCTTGATCAGTCCGGTAGACAATGTACTCGTCATTGAGCACACCTTGACTTGATTTTGTTCCTCGTCTAGCGAACACCGAGTCATAGCCCCAATTCTGTACGGTCTGCAGGTTGAGGTTTGTTTGGGCAGATGTGCAGATCAGCGTCGTTCCTAGAAGCACCTCGCATAAAAGCAGGGTTTTGACGTTATTATCCTTAGCATATTGGACACTCTTTGAGGTGTCCGTGGCAAAGTAGATCCCTGCGCCAAACATTCCTTGCTTGCCAATATTGAAGCCGTTGCTAATGATGTTCTCAGCGGCGTTGCTGCGCGTCCCGTGAATGAGCAGCTCTGGAATGCAGTCCTTTTTATGCAGCTGGAAAAACGCATCATAAAGACGCTGGTCTAATACCGGGTTGCAGATTCTCTCAATATGCTCAGGATGCTGACGCTAGTGTTGTACTCGGGTTAAACATATCGCAGGACCCTGTCGCAAATGCAATGATACTCAACGACGGTCTGTCCGTTTGTTGCTGTGATGGGGACGCGCGTGACTCGTGTCGTTGATCCGGAATGTAGTAAGTGCGCAAGATGGAGCTCGGTAGCTACAGACTCGCATTGTACCTCGTAAAGTGACCTCGGCTAAAGTGAGTAGGACACAAGAAAAGGGATAAATTAATAAAAATTACAAAATACAATTTCTAAGAAAAGTAAAAGCTGTCAAAAAGTTGTTTTCACCGTCGAACGCCGCTTGCTGAAACAATTTCCCATTCTTACTCGTAGTTTTCTAATTGGTTCTAATGACACTGAAGACACTTGATTTGAGTTCCTTTGTCACACAATTAGGGTTGCTTCAAGACACGGGGTGTCATGTCTCGAGTAAAAAAACGATTTAAAACTTATAAAATAGCAGAGTTGGAAATTACAACCCTTCTCAAGCATCCCTCCGAGGTACAAGTACACTCACTGTGTACGATGCTCAATTTCCTGCACATTCCACCACTGTACAGTGAAAAGAACAATGGCTAGAGTGCTAAATTTCGATATTTAGTTGCTTGGTCATTTTGCTGTTATTTGTCGATTTGATCACTTTTCCTTCGGGTGAGAGCTGATCAGAAGTTGAAAAATACTTTTTTATTGCAATTTGCGATTTCAACTCTTCTGCGATTGCTTTAAGCTGTTTTCCATTCTCGTAAACATAGCCAAAATAGTTACTCAAGTCATTTCTCACCCAGATCTTGAATTTAAGTGAATTTCATAATTGTACGAGTATAAAATGTATGTATGTATTGATTTGATAAATCATAATTGAGAACAAATTGATTTAAAATCTTTAAAGGGCCTATTTATTACGAGCTAAGAAATAAAAGAAACCATGCAACTGACAGAATCCGTGCAGTTAGAGTGAAGTCAGGAGTACATTTAGAAGGAACTTTCCTCAGAGAGTTATTTTAGGGTATGAGAAAAGCGTGACATCAGACCATACGTCAGTACCTTATTGTGATGATAAAATCTTCTTAGTATGAGTCGTAAAGAACTTTTTAACGTAAAAGCTAGCTAGAAATATCATCGCATGCGAGTATGTTTATAATAAATCGTTTTCAAATTTTGCAATAAACATAAAACTGTATCTACGAGCGGATAATTGACAAGAACAAAGACTATCATTCTTGTTAAGTTTTATAAATCTCAAAGCCAGAGCCAGTCAGGCTGTCTTGAACTTGATGAGGTACCTCGGGGCAGCCTGCCTCGGGTCGTACACGACAAACTCATCGTTGAGCACCCCTCGAGTCTCCCTGGAGTCCCTCTGAGCGAACACGGAATCAAAGCCTTCAGCTCTTAGCGTTTCAAAATTGAGATCATTTCGAGCAGTTCGACACACTTGGTGCTTTCCAAGAAGCACATCGCACAGCAGCAGCGACTTGACGCCGGTGTCTTTGCAGTACTGCGCGCTTTTGGTACTGTCCGTGGCGAAGTAGATCCCTGCGCCGAACATTCCACGATTGCCTAAAATGAAGCCATCGGTAATGATTTTCTCGGCATTGATCTGCCTCGTTCCGTGGAACAGCTGCTCCGTTGGACAGTTGCGGTTGTGCAGCTGGCGGCGAAAGTCCCGCATCCGCCTATCCAGCACAGGGTTCTGTATACGCTCGATGCTGCAGATCTCCTTGATGACAATTCCGTGCTCAGGTCTGGTATAGCGAATAACGCGATCTTCAATTTTCAAATACTCGGCCGAAGTTTCCGACTGGCTCTTTGATAGCATGGTTCGGACAACTTCCGTTGAATCCAAAATGCTGCAGCTGCTGATCTGGAAGAATAGATAAATGCAACTACATGTTACATGTGATAAGTGCAAAGAGTCCTTCTGCTTCAGTTTTCCATGTTGGGGACTAATAAAGAGACTTCTAATACCCATATAGTAAAGGTCTAGGATTCCATAATTGGAATATCAAAACTTGAAGTCATAGGACAATTATGAAGCTTTTTTTCTGATTCAAAAGCGTACCGAAGATCGGTTTCCAGCGCTACCAGACTCCAACACTCGGCGGATGTGCTGCATCACAGAGTAAAGAGGGCCCCAAGCGTTCCTCAGCCTCTGCAGCTGCTTGTGCACCCCTTTGAGACAGTCGGCCTCCAGCATTAGCGTGTCCGCCGCCTCGGCCGCTTTCGCCAGTCGGTGCTGAGTGTTGCGCACGGACTCGTACAGCAGCTGGTCGTGGCGAAGTGGATTCATAATTTTTATTTTAAGAAGAGCAGAAGTTTTACACTCGTACTATAGTCTCTCTGAGAAAGAAAATTACCATTAAAATTTTCTCTTCATCAGCCGGATCCTGTTTTCCGGGTTTGAAACATTCCTTTAAATTTTCCAGCTCGCATTGCGTCTTGCGCATCAGTTTTCGATCCTCTTTCGTCAGCAGTTGAAAGTCCTCGTAGGCGGCCAATCGTGTAGCGGGTAGCTGAAATTTTCGAGTTAAGTTAATAATACGAGTATCTGCGAGAGAATTGTAGGCAACGCATCATGTACGCAGGTACGCACTCACACACACGCTTACACAGAGTGTACAGCGGCTCTAACTTCTAATCATCTCAGGCATGTGCACTCTCAAGGGCCGATTTTCGTGTAGAAGCCTCCAAATTAATGTGGCCATGCAGGGAATCGAACCGGGGGTTCTTTAACTTCATAAACTCGTAATGCAACTTTAATTAAAACGCATGCTTGCTTAGTTTTCTTGCACTTGAATGTTAGATGCCCATCGTTCATAAAAAATCACTAATGATTCAATAAAACGGAACTCCGAAACTTACGGAAATGTTCTGCGGTACCTCGTAGGCATTTGCGGCAAAATTAATCTGCAGCATGGAATCGACTGCTAACTAAAGTAAATCTTACCGATTTTACTGATGACTAATACTCAAAAAATTTAACTACATGCTTTACTCTTTCCACATTGACAACCACTTAAAAGTACAACAGAACAATTGCAGAATTGATATACATCATGAAAGAAACCACTCCTGACCAATAAGGTTGAAGTTATAGCATCTCCATCTCCTAGCATACCCAGAGTGTACGTACGCCGTTTTGATGTGGGTAGACAATGGGGGTGAACTTTCGAATCATTGTGTAAGTACACTTTTCATCGCAACCTGAAGGATTCCAGTAATAGCTATGGTATATTAATATTAGTATATAAGTATATACCAACTGCAACGAGGTAAACCTGTCTGTCTTTATTTTAAATTCATACTGCAGAAAACAGCGCATCAGATGGGAAATGTACTGCCAAAGAAACGAGAGAGTCGGTATCCACCAAAGTCTCAAACCGAGACCAGACCTACACAACTTTTAACTAATGTGAGTTCATCCTCAGTCAGTAACTTTTACGCTCGTACTTTGAATATTTGTCACGGACAAATGGCTTCTGTGCTGACGGACAGACGTCGCATTAGACGGAATGAACGGTCGAATGAACGGACTGCGCAGGTTCAATGGCTGCCGTGTTCATTATCTTTTAATAGTGTTTCCGATCAACTTCGGAATGGGTCTGAATTACCTGTAGATTACTTTGAGCAATCTTTGAATAGCAGAGCTACTGTCACCTTGGTATACGATCATGTCTCTTGTTGGGCGCCCCTGTCTCTTGATGTGTGCCCCTAGACCTGTCTCTTGGACCGGTATTTCTTGAACGCATTCGGCACAAGTCGGGACAAAACTTTGCAGTCAGAAGCTTTCAAAAGATTCTACTTGTCAGGTAGGTATTCCTCCCGCTTCTGGAGCAGTCTGGAGTAGCAGGAAGCAATTTAATAACATATCTTTAAATGATTGAAAGAAAATGTATTAAAAGATGTATTAGGTGTACTATGATGCACTATTAGTCTTTAAATATGGGATTTTGCAATGATGACTCTGGCCAAATCTTGTCCTGACTTGTCTCGAGATCCTTCCGTCTGATGTAATTAAAATTATGGATAACACAAAACTCTTTTGGGTGGGTAAGTAGCCCGATTAAAACGGTATTTAGACCAATAAGCGTCCCAGAGTCACTTGCGTCGCCCCAGAGTCATTTCAGAGTGTTTGCAGATGACACAGGTAAAATAGGATAGAAGCGACTCTAGGTAAAATGACGATATGTTGCGGTAAAAGTCTCCAACAATCGTCAAAGAGTCGCCCAAGAGTCACTTTGAAGCGTTTTGCTGTCTGCGACTCCGAAAAAACTCTGGGGCGACGCAAGTGATTCTGGTGAGACGATATAACGACTCTGGAGCCATAGAATTTGGGGCGAGCTAGATTCGCTGTAGAGTCACTGAAATTTGTTTGAAGCGCATTTGGGTCGCTTGACGAATCAGAGCACTATCTCTAGCGAAACTTAAGCGCCAGCACAACGATTCTTGGACGACTCTTTCGCTATTCTTTTACGATTCTACCAGGCGCTTGTGACGCAACAGTCCCTTCTCCGTCGCATTAGACGCGTTCGAGTCGCCCAAAAGTCGCTAGAGTAACTAGAGAGTTTGAGTAACTAGAACAACTAGAACAACTAGAATAACTAGAATAACTAGAATATCAAGGATACTAAAAAATAAGAAAACTGCGCATTCTATATTTAGCACTCGCATCATAAAGTGCTCAGATACAAGGTATCAAACTAAAGTGCGTAGACTACGAGCGTATAATGACGTCAGTAAAGCCAGTAAAAACTAAAACAGATTTCTACTGACATTGCCTCTACAATCTACTAATTGTCGAATCGCATGTTATACAGAAAACCTTGCCTAATACTTTATACTGACTCATGCTTTACACTTCGGAGCACTGGACGCTTCGTGTTTGTACGTTTTTAAATTGGTTCTTCGACCATCTGGGTGACTTATCTTCGATTATGCGACTTTAGAAGCATTTTGTAAATGCATACAATATATTTATTGCTACTCAAAAATTATGTACGCTCGTAATGGCTATGTTACAATATATACCAACTGCAATGCGGTAAACAAAGTAACAATTTCCGAGTTCGTTTTACATAATCATACTACAGATACCAGCGCATCCGATGGGGAATGCAGTGCCGCAACAACAGCAGAGTCGTCAGCAGCCAGCGCTGTCACAACCCGAGTTAAAACCAACACAAACTACAACAAATGTGAGTTCATATTGTACTATTGATGGTGAGACCCCTGTTTCCTATAGTCGAATTGCACGCTTTTTTGCCTAAAATATTGACTGATATTATATATTGAACAATTCCTTACTCTTCGTAGGACTGTAAACTGCGTGTTTGTATCTCTTTAAATTGATTTTACGGCCATCTGAGTGATTTTTCTTTAATTCTGTGACTTTAGAAGCATTGTGATAATGCATACAATATATTTATTGCTACTGGGGAATCCTATAATAGCTAAATTATATACCAACTGCAATTTTCTAAAAAATGGGATTTCTGCTGACCTAATTTTACGCAATCATGCTACAGATACCAGCGCATCCGATGGGGAATGTACTGCCACAAGAACAGAGTCGGCAACCACCGCTGTCTCAACCCGAGATAAGACAAGTACCATCTTTATTTATTAGAGTTCATATTAAACCATATATCGCTAATTTTTTCTTTACAGGTAACGAAATAATACAACAGAATACTTGGGATTCGAAGCAGCGTGTTTGTATCATTTTAAATTTATACTTGATTCAACGACCATCTTGATGATTTATATTTGATTATACGACCCTCTACTGATTGATTTACTCTTTTATTCTATCTTTGATTTTATCTTTGATTCTATGGCCATCTGAGTGATTTATCTTTGATTCTATGGCCATCTGAGTGATTTATCTTGGATTCTATGGCCATCTGAGTGATTTATCTTTAATTCTATGGCCATTTGTGTAATTTTTCTGTGATTCGATGGCCACGTGATTGGCTTATACTTGATTTTATAGCTAGTTTTCTGACTGATGTACATTTTTGTCTGACTTTAGAAGCATTGTGCATTAACCAATATTCATTGTAACCTATGGAATTCCTGTATTAGCTACGGTGTATACCAACTGCAACGCGGTAAACAGTTTAACTTTTTTATTTGATTTCACATAATAATCTCACAGCAGTCAGCGCATCCGATGCGGAATGTACAGCCAAACCGGCGAGTGAATCTGCAATCACCGCAGTCTCAACCCGAGTTTAAACCAACACAAATTTTAACAAATGTGAGTTCATATTGTACCATCGATCGGGGATTTTAATCTTAAATTATTTTGCAAAAATTCAAAAATGTTTCTGTGAAACTGAGTTCCAAAAAATTCATTGAGCTTGCCAAAAGCAACGGGTACGGACGGTGAGGCGATGCGTCAGACGGAATGAACGGTCAACATAGCAGGATGGCACAGGATGAATGGCTGTCCAGTTTATTTTATTTTATAATAGTGTTTCAAATCAACTTTAGAGTGGGTCTACGCTCGTACGAGAAATCAACTGGATATTAATTTCAACAATCCTTGAATAGCAGAGCTACAATCACCTTGGTATATACGATCGTGTCTCTGATGACTCTGACTCTCTGTGCAAGCCACTGATTTTGTGCCTGAAAAACTGTGGAAACTAATTTTCAAAATAAATATTTAAACAGTTAAGATGAGCAAACGAAGAGGTCAGGTTACCGTTGCTCGGACGAGCCCCTCCCGAATAGTGATGTCAGGAAATGTGGTACGTATATCTGGAAGCGAATCCCAATTGTGCACAATTGCTGGAACAAAACTTTTCAGTCAGAATTTTTCCAAAGATTTTACTTGACAGGTACATCTAGGTATTCCGCACGCTTCTGAAGCAGCCCAGAGTTGACAAGAAACAAAAATAAATCTAGTAGAATAATTCAAAAGATGTTTTAGCTGTATAAGATGCACTAGTAGTCTTTAAACATAGGATGTTGCGTTGGTGACTCTGGCCAAATCTTGTCCCGACATGTCCCAAAATCCCTCCGTCCGATGCAATTATAATGATGGACAACACAAAACTGCCCCGAGAAATGTAATACGCTCGTGAGTGTTTCTAATTATGGAATGGCTACTACGAGCGTAAAATTAAGGATACTAAAAAATAAGAAAACTGCGCATTTTATATTTAGCACTCGCATCATAAAGTGCTCAGATACAAGGTATCAAACTAAAGTGCGTAGACTAAAATGACGTCAGTAAAGCCAGTAAAAACTAAAACAGATTTCTACTGACATTGCCTCTACAATCTACTAATAGTCGAATCGCATGTTATACAGAAAACCTTGCCTAATACTTTATACTGACTCATGCTTTACACTTCGGAGCACTGGACGTTTGTTTCGTTTGCTTCGTGTTTGTATCTTTTTAAAATGATTCTTTGACCATCTGGTTGACTATCTTTGATTATGCGACTTTAGAAGCATTTTGTAAATGCATACAATATATTTATTGCTACTCAAAAATTATGTACGCTCGTAATGGCTGTGTTATATACCAACTGCAATGCGGGAAACAAAGTAACAATTTCCGAGTTCGTTTTACATAATCATACTACAGATACCAGCGCATCCGATGGGGAATGCATTGCCGCAACAACAGCAGAGTCGTCAGCAGCCAGCGCTGTCTCAACCCGAGTTAAAACCAACACAAACTACAACAAATGTGAGTTCATATTGTACTATTGATGGTGTGACCCCTGTTTCTTTGTGTGACCCCTGTTTCTTGTTGTGACTCCTGTCTCTTGATGACCCCGGTCTCCTGGTGACCCCTGTCTCTTGGTGTGACCCCTGTCTCCTGATGACCCGTGTCTTGTCGGACGCCTCTGTTTCTTGGTGGCGCCTGCTTATCGCCCACTTTCTAGAAAAAGCAAAAGCTTCCGTTATTTATCAAATTTATCTTTTAGCTTTTGGATGAAATATAAAAAACAGCATTTATATTTTATCACTTGCATTTATCACTACGCGCTCAATATATTTACTTAACATAAAATACTCAGTTTTTGCAATTCTACGAGTAAATTCTTTCAAACTTAAGTGCGTGGACAGTAAGAAACACAGAAGATTTTACTGATTTTGTCTGTACACAGTACAAAGAATTAAATGCACGATTTGACCAAAAAACTTAACTAAGGATCCCCCAAGAATCAAACTGGACAACACGGACGAATTCGATGCTCAACGGCGGTCCGCTAATGATTGGATCAAGAAGAAGCACGTAGAGCTGATGGATTTGGACACTGACAAGGGGACGAATACGGAAAAGGCTCGACGGCTTCGGGTTTGTATATTGAAGTTCGAGTAAAAATTGATTGTACGACCTTCTGAGTAATTTATCTTTGATTTTATGGCCATCGGACTGATTTGCTTGTGATTCTATGGCCATCTGACTGATTTGCTTGTGATTATATGACTTAGCTGAGTGTAATTATCATAATTTCAATGACTATTTAACCTCTTCCACACTTGATGCCTTCGGGTCTCACTTAAGGATTTCGATTTGCTTCAGAATTGTTGCTTGAACTCTTTATGATCGTAGGAGTTTTTCTCTTGATTCATTTATATTTGGAGTGATTTCCTTTTCTTCAATGACCATTCAGAATTTGGATGATCTCAGATGATCTCCGATGATTCCATGAGCGTCTGACTTATTCTCTCGGATTTTAATGAACTGATTAAAGGATTGTTCTAAAAGCTCTTGTGACTACCTCCTTTAAGGACATCGAAGCCTCTCTAGACGAAGGCGAAGATTTACTGTCAGCGGCTGCTGTAACGGCCGAGCAAATGATGCAGCGAAACACCTGTCCATTTCGAGTTGGTCGTCAACATCTCCAGCTTGTCCAGTCCTGGTCCATGCTGATCAGCTTGTTTGAGCGACTGAAGAAGGAAGTCTACGCAGCTGATAGCTGTCAGGATGGAAGGAGACGACGGGACGGCGAAGTAAGTTCCATTTATTATTCAATTTTGATTTTGGAGAGCAGAAGGTAGCGACTGAATATCTGGAAGGTTTGGATAGGAACGATCAGCTATTCTCATTATGTAGCTCTTGTATCATGATATTCCCTGCAGATACAAGGAATCATTGTAAAGTTCATGGACTATATTAATGACGTAAGAAAGCCAGTTAAGAAACAAACAAGATTTCTACAGTCTACTGCGAGTAGAAACGCACGTTTTTATACCGAAGCTTTTGACTAATATTTAATTGACTAATACTTTAGACTTTAAAGGACCGGATTATTGTATTATTTATTTTTTATGTCGATTCTACGACCATGTGAGCGACTTATCTTTTTGATTTTATGACATTAGCAGCGTTCTGTAAGAACCTATATTAATCGCAACCTGGAGAAATCATGTACAATAGCTACGCTACATACTAACTGCAATGTGGTAAACAATATAACTGAAAGGTAGTTTGAAAACTTTTACTCAGCTTGCCAAAGGCAGCTGGCTACGGTGTGCGGACGGAGAGGCGACGGGTCAAGAGGTCGACATAGCAGGACTGCGCAGTTTCAACGGCTGTCCACTATATTATTTTCTAATAGTGTTTTTAATCAACCATAGAATGATTCTGAATCAATTGTAGATTGATTTGAACAAATTTTACTCACCAAGCTGGCGATCTTGGGGCCTTTTTATAAAGCCATCCTAAGATAAGATCGATCTTAGCCATTATCTTCGCAGTCTTCCGACGCACGATCGAACTTACGCTACGACAGCTTTAGAGTACGACCCTCTTGTCTCTTGGTGGACTCCTGTTTCTTAATTGGTGCGCGTACCTGTGTCATGGTATGCGTCTCTCTGTCTTGGTGGGCGCCCCTTGTGTCTCGATGACCCCTGTCTTTTGGTCGGCGTTTCTGCCTTTATCTCCTGGTCCGGTGGATGCCCCTTCCAAGAGATGGCAACAGTTGAGCCCCTGTCATTCGTCGAGTTTCTTCAGCTTTAGCTTTTATGGAGTATACCGATCTGAAGTCAATGAACTTTTATGTCTAGTCGTTCCCTCAGCGTTAATTTATTTTTTTACCCAAACTGTTGCCGAATCTTTTAAGGCTCGCCTCGGCTTATCTCGATAAATAGAAAAGCTTAAAACTAAGCTATGTTTAACTAATAAGCTCTTCGATCTAAGGTAGAGTCGCAACCATAGATCTTATATTCCCTAGATGAGACCAAACTTCTCTAAGCGAAGCCCTAAATCCACTAAATATGAACAGGTTTGATCTCAAAATTCTATAGGAATTATTTGAGCTTCGCTTCCTGAGGAGCGAAGCAAACATAGAGGCTTCCTTGGATCAGTGCATCCATTTTTGGCCATGGTTCTTTGATCCTCATATGTGGTATGTATTTTGTTCATTTTGTTCAACATTGCAGTCGCCTGCATTAAAAAAAGCGGAAAAGCTCAAAACCCTGGCGTTGTTCATTTGCTGCTGAGCACAGCTCACACATACGAATGGCTGGCATCTGCATCATGGATGAAAGAATAGAATAGAATAGCAAAGCTGCGCATTTCTTCGTTATCACAGAAAAGAATGTCTGTGTCCCTCGGCTACTGAAGTTAATCGTTCAGTGACTGTGATTGGTTTAAATACTCGTATTTTTTAGCTTTTTTCGGGGTCAGCTTTTTAGCGTAGATCCAATAGAGACTGGCCCATCTACGGATGACGATCTATGGTCTTAATGCAGAAACACAAAAATTTTTTTTTGGAAGAAAAGTAAAAATATTTATATAGTTATTACTCGCATTTCTCACTATGAACCCTATACTTTAACTTCCATCATGAAATGCTCCGTTCTCAATTCTAAATTCTTTCAAACTCAAGTGCTTAGACAGTAAGAAACACAGAAGATTTTACTGATTTTGTCTGTACACAGTACAAAGAATTAAATGCACGATTTGACCAAAAAACTTAACTAAGGATCCCCCAAGAATCAAACTGGACAACACGGACGAATTCGATGCTCAACGGCGGTCCGCTAATGATTGGATCAAGAAGAAGCACGTAGAGCTGATGGATTTGGACACTGACAAAGGGACGAATACGGAAAAGGCTCGACGGCTTCGGGTTTGTATATTGAAGTTTGAGTAAAAATTGATTGTACGACCATCTGAGTAATTTATTTTTGATTTTATGGCCATCGGACTGATTTGCTCGTGATTCTATGGCCATCTGACTGATTTGCTTGTGATTCTATGGCCATCTGACTGATTTGCTCGTGATTCTATGGCCATCTGACTGATTTGCTTGTGATTCTATGGACATCTGACTGATTTGCTTGAGATTCTATGGCCATCTGACTGATTTGCTTGTGATTATATGGCCATCTGACTGATTTGCTTGTGATTCTATGGCCATCTGACTGATTTGCTTGTGATTATATGGCCATCTGACTGATTTGCTTGTGATTCTATGGCCATCTGACTGATTTGCTTGTGATTCTATGGCCATCTGACTGATTTGCTTGTGATTCTATGGACATTTGACTGATTTGCTTGTGATTCTATGGACATCTGACTGATTTGCTTGTGATTCTATGGCCATCTGACTGATTTGCTTGTGATTCTATGGCCATCTGACTGATTTGCTTGTGATTCTATGGCCATCTGACTGATTTGCTTGTGATTATATGGCAATCTGACTGATTTATTATTTGATCTCGGACTTATATGAGTATAATATATAATAAGTCCTCATACTTATCTGAGGACTTATCTTCATTTCAATGACCATTTAGAGGATTTCAATTTGTTTCAGAATTATTATTTGAACTCTTTATAATGGTATGAGCTTTTCTCTTGATCCAATAAAAGTTTGAGTGATTTTTTTTATAATGACCATTTAGAATCTAGATAGTCTCGGATGATTTCATGACCACCTGATTTGTTCTCTCTGAAATTATTAAACAGATAAATTTCTATTCCAAAGGCTCTTGTGACTACCTCCTTTAAGGACATCGAAGCCTCTCTAGACGAAGGCGAAGATCTACTGTCAGCGGCTGCTGTAACGGCTGAGCAAATGATGCAGCGAAACACCTGTCCATTTCGAGTTGGTCGTCAACATCTCCAGCTTGTCCAGTCCTGGTCCATGCTGGTCAGCTTGTTTGAGCGACTGAAGAAGGAAGTCTACGCAGTTGATAGCGGCCAGGACGGAAGGAGACGACGGGACGGCGAAGTAAGTGCCATTTTGGAGAGCCAAAGAGCCAAAGTGCCAACTTTGATTTTGGAGAGCAGAAGGCAGCGACTGAATATCTGGAAGGTTGGATTATCTAGATCTGAGTTACGGTACTCACTGAAGTTTTCAGCGGCTGCTGTCTTTACGAGCTACTGATGGTCTGGAGGTTTGGAGAGGGTAGCGGACTCACTAAAAGTCGGGAGAGGAAAACGGTACTGACATGTACTGTGTTATGTTACCCATTGAACGAGCGTAGGTGATGAAGCTGAAGTAAGCATTCGGCTTCTTATTAACTGGCTGGCAGAGCTACACCACGTGGAACTTTCCTTTCCCACAGAACCGCTATCGACGAAACTGCGATCAGAGTCAGACCCGCGGAAGATGGCAAAGCGAGACCGAGTTGCGAGATGGATCGGAAAACAGAGACGATTGGAGCGAGAGCGACAGGGAAAGGCGTTATGGCGGGAAGCGACACCACAATGCGAGGAGAGATGTGGGTTATCAAAACTACTTTGTCGTTTTACTCAAACAGTCGTATTACTCAAGCAAACAATGTAAAATAGTTGTAAACATTCTTTTAGAACAACTGCGAAAGTCGAAGTGCTTGGAGAGATCCAAGTCGTGAACTTTCCAACAGCCAAGATGATTTAAGACGCTGGGCGGAGACAGGCAATGAAGAGAGCAACAGGAATCGAAATGGCCGCGTCGATGGCGGTAGGCGTAACAATCGAAGAGAGCATCGTAGACGCCGCGGCTACTGTAAAGAGCAGGTGAGTCTGATCTTGTCGGCCAGAAAATTATTCAAAAACACTCAATGTAGTAGCTCGTATTAGTTCAGAAATCTAGTTTCCCATGAAACATAGACGGACGTCTTCTATGAAAAGCACATCCATTCTTCCATGAGAGACGCATTCAGGCTTCCATGAGACACATCAAATCTTCGAAGTAACGATCTAAAATTCAATTTCTTAAGACTGCAATCCGACCATTATTAACAACTAGGCTGTTTTGTCCAAATTCGACACCGGATGTCCTCCCCAATCCCATATGCAGCAGAAAGTACGGAATTTCAACTGCGGCCACTGGGAGCCGCTAGATTTTGAAACCTCATCTCGGCTAGTCAGCAACGAGTTCTGCTCCAAATGCTGGCCGCTCACCGCCCAGATGCAACGGAACGGCCTGTTTAGTCGGCCGAGAGACGACGACCAGGTCAAGCGCACAATGCTGTGGGAAACTGACTCTGAAAACTCTCTGGAATACATTCAGGTGCTGGACAGGGTGACCAGATACATCAAGTGGGAGCACAATATCAAAGTGAGAATTTTAACCATCGAGAAGATCGAAAACCCCGTGTTGGACAGGCGGGTCTATCACGTGTACGACCAGCTGATTAAGAAAAACAGCGAGCCACTCCTGCTCATCCACGGCACGACTGGAGACAAAGCCGAGAGGATCCTCCAGGAAGGCTTTCAGGTATCTAAATTTGGCACCTACTAATATAAGTGCAGGTCAGCTGCATATGCCTTGTGCAGGGTGGGCGATTCCGATGACCATTCGGTTGTTTTCCCATCGAGGACTACAGGCCAACAACAATGTGCTCCTGGTGGTCCTTGTATTCCATTACAGTATGAGCAAGCACACAAGTCAGTCAAGCGCACGTAATTCTCTTAAACCAGGTTTTTAGCGTCCGTTAAAAATCAAGGGAAACTGATACAACGAATGGCGTATCGTTATCCGATTAAAACTGTATGGTAAGAGCCACACCAGAAATTTTGCCGCGTAAGAGACCTTAGCTACCGTCATTGTATGAATGACGGGTAGTCATTGTGAAGTTCTTCGTCCATTATTTAACTCAGTTACATATTCGAATATTTGTATCCTAGTAAGGGGCTTATAGCCTAGTGGTTAGAGCGTCGGACTCACAGTCGGGGGTTCGATTCTCGACTCACTCGGAACAATTCATATGCTTGAGCAAGACACTTAACTATGCCTTGCTTCAGTTCACCCAGCTGTGAAATGGGTGCCAGCATTAGCTGGGGTAATTGAGGGTGTGTGTGGCGACCCCCAGTCCTTGGACTGAACAGCCGTACGCAGCCTTCAGATGCGCCGTGCAATAGCTGTTGGTTTCACATCTTACCCAAATGGGTTGTGCGATAAATTATTATTATTATTTTATAGTTAAAAACCTACCAATGCATGTACAGTATGCTAAATGCTATAACCTCCGATAATTTGAATCTATTTTTAAATGAAAATCTCTAAACCGCTGTACACTATTAAGGTTGGCACCAGAGGCATGTACGGAGCAGGGATCTACTTTGCAACCGACACTACTAAAAGTGCACAGTACGCTAGAGACAGCGGCGTCAAGACCCTCCTGCTGTGCAACGTTGTGCTCGGCAAGTACATGGAGTGCAACTCACCCAGGAACGATCTGAACTTGCAGAATGTTGTGGCCGCCGGTTTCGACTCGGTGTTCGCCAAACGGAACTCGAGGGGAACCGGAGGCGTGTTAAACGACGAGTATATTGTGTACCGACCTGAGCAAGCGTCACCCAGGTACCTGGTGAAGTTTGAAGCCAGATCTGCGCTGTTTTTGGGTTAACTCAAGTTAATACATGCATATACATATGGAGTAATTTTATGTAATGAATGTAGTGAATAAAGAGTAATAAATGTTATCTAGGGGGTTGTAGTGTGGTGCGGTTGTAGCGTCGTACTCACGACTGAATTGAAATTTTTTTGAGGGTTCGTGCCTTTGAGCAGGACACTTAACTCTGCATTGATTCGGTTCATCCAGCTGTAAAATGGGTGCGAGCATTGGCTCAAAAATTGAGGGTGTGTGTGGCGACCCCCCCCCCCCAGGTTTTCGATTGAACAGCCGCACGCAAATTTTAGATGCGCCGCGCAATAGCTGCGCTGAGGTGTCAGTTGTACACCTGGCAGGTGTAATCAATTGTTATTACTATTGTATGTATGCATAATATATATACACTATATTTACGAGCTATGTATGCATATTATCTCAACCTAATATATGGAATTAACTCAGCATCCTTGAAAACCGCCACCCTACGACCTTGAGCGAGAATTGGATAACTTCGTGTCATTTGCAGTGTCGTGAGCTGAAGTTAAACGCTCTGAAAATGCTCCAGGGTGGCGATTTTCAGTGTTGCTGTGAGCATATTTGTAGCCATTGAATTTAATAGTTCGCTAGGTTATTAATAAAAAATGACTTTGAAGGAATCACATAGCGAATTAAAGATCTGTTGTTTTTTTATTACATTGTACGTACACAAATGTCAGTGCTCACAGTTACATGCAGCTTTGCTAACTAGGTATAATGGCATTATAGGAGCAAGATTCAGTTATAGTTATATATATAATACCCCGGTATATGAACTCGTATGAAATTTACGGTTTGTGCATGTACATGTGCATGCTATATATGATGGCTTACTTTTTACTTTTTGACATGTTTATCCAGTGATAGCTGTGACTCCTAAAACATCAAATATACGGCGTATATATTTGCCTGGTTGGCTTAACCATAATGCTGATAGTAATTTCTTTTGATGGCAACTTTGACTGAATATTGCATAAAACTATCACTAATGTTTAAGTTTAAGTTATTAGTATTATTGTGGCAATACATGTAAGGATTAAAGCTATGTAGATGTATTATATAACTATAAAATTCATCGTACAAACTAGTCTAACAAAAAAGGACTATCATCTATGAGGCAAGTAATGAATTGTCTAACTTGTTGTCAATTTGAACGCAGAGTTAACAAAATACTAAAAATATTTGTTCAAAGATTACCAAACCTGAACGCAATCAGCAAACATTAATTACACGTAACAGGGGCGAATTTGGGGGGGGGCCTTAAAATCTAAAATAGCTTGACCGAACATATTGCGCCTCCCAAAAACCTATATTTGCGCCCCCTACACTTGATTTTTCGCCCCCACCCCTACACGCATTTTTTGCGCCCCCGGCTTAAAAATTGGCACCCCTTACACTCGTGTTGGCGCCCCAAACTTGGACCGCCCCCCCCCCCAAATGAAACTCTAGATCCGCCACTGCACGTAACTAATGCAACTAATACAAGGAAAAGCAAGTTTGCATTTTGCCGTTCATTTGGTGTTATTATTCGGACTCGTAAACACAGATAAAATCAGAATCCGATAAATCAGGTGCTATACTTAAATATAGACGTGTACTTTCATACTTGTTGCATATGAACTAACAAAAATCGTCTTTTCTATCTCCTCTATTTATTAATAACTTTTGCGTGTGATGGGCGTTTTACTCTTTGTGCTTCTGTATGTAGCTATTTAGGACCCTTTCGCGAATAGTTAGCTAAACGATTAATGAGGGCCTCGCGTGATAACTTTGAGTACGAAGAGATTTCAGTTTTTTATTTATAATATAGCCTCGCTCTTGCCTGGGTCAATCAATCTTCCGACGGCTCAAACTTTACTGTTTGCCTGCATAGCTAATTTAGCTTCGGATAAGTGTTAGTCAATTTAAGTTTCGCCTTTGTTATTTGTCCTACTAGCAATTGGACAATAGATAGAAAATATTTCGACAATTTAACTTACGGATTTAAATAAAGTTGATTTTTTAACTTTTTATGTTGGGTAACACAATGCATGGCGATGAAATCTGCTAACAAGAGCCTCAGTTTGAGCAGAATCGAGTCGGCCGGGTCGACTCGGTTTACGGAGTTCAGGGTACCAAAGGATGCGTCTTTAACGAGTACGTCGCGTTCCGATCCGATCAGGTCGTACCAAATTACCTCGTTAGGTTTAGAGAGGTGAGCAGAGGTGACCGGAGCAGAAATTTTGTCGGTGCAAAAATCCATGCAATCGAATGTGGTCGAGCTTAGAATTGTTGGCATTTGTTGATCTCTTGATGACATTGATCTCGAGATTAAAGTTTGCATTAAAAGAGCTTAAGGCACCAATCAATTACGTCTTGAACATGTTCAAAACATGTCTATTTCCATGAATAGTACTCATATTAAGTCTAAAAACAACCATGCCTACAAAGCATGCATTCGAACATTAAAACATTCGGAGATAGTTGAGCTATGGGTCTGATTCAAAGGCTAACCAACTGCGGATAATGTGGTAATGTGATAGGGATGCTGGGGTCAAAAAGCTGCTGTTGGAAATCCCGGCTTTGTAACTCGCAAGGCGATGGCTGCAGGTTCTCAAACATTTCAACTGCATGGCCCTTTACTTGTTTGTCACCAACGACCGTATGTAGCTGCCGTACACTGATATGGTAGTTACACTCACTCTGCACAATTGTGCCTCAAATAGTGCCGCAAATAACGGGGTGGCCACCAATAATACGTTCAATTTTGAGAGCCATTTGGGGCTGATAGGGTGGCTCGTACAAGAACGGTGCCAGCTTGTGTGGGCAACCAATTACGCCAAAGTTCGCCGGTGAAAACTATGCGCCCAAATATAACAAGCTGTTTGAGAGAGCCTTGGATAAATGAATCACGTTTTGGATATTGAATTTTTATATTCGGATAATCGTGCGGTCACTGCTTATTTACCTGGAATCTATAATGCCCGACTAAACTGGGTATACACACAAGTAATATGCTCCATGAAAGAGTGTTTGACACAACAGATAAAGTTTTAAGCCGCCCTACCTGCTGGGATTAACAGTAGGAATACCAACCTGTTTTTCCGCACGTCGAACTACCAAGGGGGATTTTGTACGAGTATGTCGGAGTTGCTTCGTTTCAGCGCAGCTAAAAAATTTCAGGGGAAATTCCCTCTCCTTGAATTGTTGTTAAGAAAAAAAGACAAACTAATCTAATTACTAATATAAAACTAGTGGGGTGCAGGGCCCAAACCAGTACTCGTATTTATATCAGACATTAACTTAGGGGGGGGGGCGGGTTAAATCCAGAATAGTAAAAACAGGGTTGAAGTTCGCGACTAGAGAGAGGCAAGAATGAAAATCCAACAGAGACAAGTGAGGGTTACCTAAAGAAATGACTAAGTCGCGACAATCGTTTTATATCTCGACGATCCAGAGGCCTGGATACTTGGTCTTATTTGAGAAGATTCGCAACAAAAAGCTAGCCTGTGGTCCTAAATTGCAGTGTGCCTGAATTGCTTCGACTCGGCGCAGCAAAAAAAGTGACAGGGGGACTTCCCCTTGCTGGTTCTACTGTTAATGTTTTGGTGTTTGGCTACTTTGACAACTCTGTGCAGATCACTAGAAGCTGCAGGCAGCCCATTCTAGCCTACGTACTTGTATGAGCACCTTGAAAATTTGGAATGTCTAAAAGCTTTTGGTAAAGGTGCGCTTTTGACTTCTTGACAGAATTTCCTGCATCTGGTTGCCCTGTGGCATATGTAATTAATTTTGACCTGGCAGGACAACCTGCCAGGCACCCACTGCGGATCGTACCATGACCTTTGAGCCCGCTGGGCCCTTATTCTTGCTTTTTAATACTATAGACTACATTTAAGCCCGCTTGCAGGAAAGAAATATCGAAAAAATTGTCTATGTCAAACTTACTTTACTTCAAATTAGCGGGCAGTTAATGACATATATTCTATGGGTTTTTCGGTCGATATTTCGCTCGCCCGATTATTCTATACTTAACGCACGATTATTCTGTCCCACTTTGTCAAGGACACAAATGTCTATGGTATAATAATAGTAATACCCATGCTTTGCGGGCGTTAATAAGAAATCTGATTTTCACATATATTAACGCCCTTAAAGTATGGGTATTAATGTACTATTGATTCGCCTGCACGATGGTAAGAGTGTGTGACATTTTTGACCCCTGTGCATTGACGTGTGCTAGAATTGCTCTTGGCTTAGTTTTCGAAGCATGTAAAGTCACATGTTGCTTTGAATCGACGCACCCTCTATGTGTAGCGTTGTTATTGTAAAGCACTTTTTACAGAGGCGGAAGCCATCCATTAAAACGATTAGTTTGAAAACGATTTGATAGTTTAAAAACGTGCTCTACGAGCGTACAAATAAAATAGTTTTAACACATGGTTTGCTTACGCGAACTCGCCCCAAAAATGCGCCAAAAATTGACCCCGACGCCCGAAATACTTCGGCCACCCTTGCTGGTGTTAGTCAAAGTGGTAAAAGTTCGGTACTGTTGTGCCCGGGTGCACTTGCACCGATGAGCAATCTCTGGCTCTCGGTCAAGTGTGCCCGGCACTGCACTCCCACCCCCCCCCCCCCTGGCCGCGTGCCTGCCCCAACCCCCCTTTTCTGTTTGCGTCAGCCCCCCCCCATTTCTGACTGCGCTAAACCCCCCCAGTTGTGTATCAGCCCTTATTCTCTGCCCCCTTTTCTTATTATGCGTACCCAGCCGGATTGGCTGGCCTGGCCCCTCTCTCCCCCTTTTTGTTAGCACTTGTCAATTCCTTTGGTGATTTGGTGATTCCTTTGTTGCTTTGGTGATTGGCCAACAAGTTGGTTGTTGATAATGCTGTCTGGCGTGAGACCCTAGGGCTTATGCCAGGCAGCCTAAATAAATAGAGAATTGCTGGCGGTGGGCAGGGTGAGCGAGTGCCCGTTGACACCTGACACTAGACTCTACAGAATCAATAAACTTCAATATCGGAGTCTCAATACTACTAATTGACAAACTCGCTGCCTTGCTCACCGCCGTGCCGATTGGAAGTCAAAGTAAGACTCGCGTCTGTGTTCATTAATCATTTGGGTCTCGAGCAAAGTGGGTACCGTACGCTCTAGGGACGGACTGACTGCCTTACCTCGACGCGATCCCACGCTCAGTAGCGGAGTCAGTCCGGTCAGTGGGCTGACGCCATCTCCAGGCTCGTTCGCTGCAGAACAATCTTAGGGAGCTGTTCGATCACGTGTAGTGACACAACAGTACATTTGCTGCGGTGCTTAAGGCCTGGGGCATGTCCGGACGCAACACCGCTGCCGCTGTGCTAGAGGCCGTCATCAGCTGCACTGAGGTGATAGAGAAAATAGAAGGATAGAGAAGAGCGAAGAGAGAAGAGAAGAGAGAAGAGAGCTGAGAAGATATATGAACCTTGAGTGGGCCGAATAGCTGTGTGAGTTTTCGAAGGACTCAAAGGCCGGATAGAGAGGCTTCGCGGGCCGCCTGTGGCCTGCATGCAGGAGTTCGCCAACCCCTGACCGGTACAATATGGAATGTACATCTATGCAATTTTGGTTTAATTTTAACGGGATTGCAGGCTTTTAGTATTTTCTATCTCGACGATTCGCTGCTATTGTCTCAACTCGGCCCAGCAGCAAAAGCGCACTATACTGTTGGCACTCCAGTGTACATTCTGTCTATCCATCTATTCATGTCTGCTGGTGCCCTTTACCTATAAATAGCTATGATGCACCCATAAAAGAGAGCCGTTGCTACAGCTGAGCAGTTTTTGGGCTTTTAAATATCCTTGATAACTTTTCTCGGTAGCTGCCCAATTTCAGACGGAATGGGCAATCAGGCGAGCCGGAGATCGACTGCCAAACTTGCCAGGAACAGAGCGAGCGTGGCTGAGTCAGTGAACCTTACCAGCAGTCACTTCGACTACACTGTTCCTGAGAATTTGCAGCAAAGCACTGCTCATTCGGCAGTTTTTAATCAATTCTGTCGAACGGCCAAAGAGCATAGGAAAACGTCTGCAAACTATTGTGGAGAAATTAATTTTGAATTACTGAGGTTACCGACCGAACAGACTCTGCCATTGAAAGAGAGGAAAGATATTGGTTTGGTAAGAATTTCATTTGCACCACTCGTTAGCTCGTAATTGAGTGAGCCTGTCTGCAAAATGAATTATACAGTAACGAGGTTTATGAGATGCTTCGAGTAGCAAATTGAACAAGTTTACGTAATACGCTTTGTACGAGTTTGGTTCACTAAGTTTGCTTGATCAGCAAAAGGTAACATAGATTTTATGACTCCACACCGTAAAATGGGAGTGAGTGTTAGTGCAATCTAGTGTAATAAATTATTCTGATTTATACAGTATTTGTCCACGATACTCACCACTGAATCAATAGTGACAAATTTCGTTGCTGAGATGAGCAAAGGGGTCGTAGGCAGTGGAGATTCCAGGATTAAAGGCCTATTTCTAAAAATGCTAATAATGCTCAAAACAAAGTTTCTGTTATCTGCACAGCTGCCTCATCTCATTGGTAAGCTAGAGGTTTTGCGCATAATTTTCAGGAACTGGAGCAGCTTTTAAAATCCGAGCAATGCAGTCTGGCAGACGCCCAAGTGGCGTTTGAGAAGCTGCGGTCAGCCAAGAACTGTCCAGGCAAAGTGCATCGCCAGTTCAAGAAGCTTCAGCAGGCTTCAGACGAGTACGTTGAGCAGCTGCAGCAAGCTCTGAACAGAAGGGAGATCTCTGAAGCAATGGACAAGTGGGCTCATTGCCACAGAGAATTCAGCCGGATGCAATCCAAAGTATCTGCTACAGAGAACAGCTTGAGGACGCTGCAAAGCTCACAAAAGACTTCACTCATTGACAGAAAAAGCCAACTTACTGAACTTGAGGCAAGTTACAAAAATCAGTTACTATTTTGGATGCATTGTGCGGATAACTGCTGTCATTTACTTAAAATAAGGGAAAACACTAAAATTAGTTTAAAAAGTAACCATACGAGCTCATACATGCGTATGATCGTGCTGGTAGTAACAAGAAAAACAATACTACGTGAAAATCACCGTAACTTTCGAACTATAGAGGCTGCTTGGGTCGATTAATGCTTTGGAATCGAAGTTCAACGAATGGCAGAAGCTGAAAGAAGAGTTTTCAGCTTCTTTCAATGACGAAAACTTGACTTCCCGGTACAAGAGTCTGCAGGATACTGCAAAGGTGATTTTTATGTATAAAAATCAAGTGCGCATTTTTACATGCAATTGTTTCGTGTCTTTCTGCAATTGCTATATCTATGCATATAATAAATAATAACTACAGCTTGCCGTGAGAAAAATGGAGAGCTCTGTATGTCTGCATATCGCATTCAACTCCCACGTCTCTGAGTTCCGGTCGTGGCTCGACCAGCAGGTACTTCGAATAGGAGCCGTACTGAAAAAATCCGACAATGAAGTATGCTTACAGCCATTGGCCGATGATCTTGAAATTAAAGTAGCAGAAGAGAAGCTGAAGCAACTCACGGATATCGAAAAATGTTTTGATGGAAAGGAAACCGATTGGCTCATAAAAACACGTTTCTATGGAAGAGCTCTCATTGAGAGCTGCAGGGAAAGTGCGTATCTTCAGCGGGATACGGAAATTCGAATCTCAGAAATGGAGTCGCGATCCAAAAAAGTGAAGGTAACGAGGAATCATAATTTTTTTGCCTATGAGACTGATAAGTAATACTTGTGATACACTACAATAAATGTATCCTGTAACACTCCAATTATATAGTGCGGACTACAAGAAGACATTTGGACCAGCAGTTGTGCTGCAGCGATGGCAATACTTGAATCAGTTCGGACTTGGATTGAAAGCAAAAGTTTTGAACTAGCTCAGCGAACTTCCTTCGAGAAAAAGGAGCTAGCCATGGCAAGTCTATTCGTTTATAATGAACTCAGATTAATACTTTATAGTGACCTCAGGATGCCAACTGTTCCTTCAAGATAAAACAATGGAGCTGAGCGTAGCCCCGTGGTCAGTGCGGCGCTGTGATGTGCAAGCGGCACAGGCTCGATTCCAAGTGCAGTCACATTGATTTGGGGCTAAATTGGAATCTCGGCTTGGCTCTGCTCGTGCAATTAACGCTATCGAGGGCCAACCCCCAAGGCACAGTGAAGTGTACATGCCGAACGATAAATAAAGTTTGGGCCACAGTGTAAAGTTAGAGCCGCTGTACACTCCTGTGTGAAGGTGTGCCTGCGCGTATGACAGTACGTACATGTATCCTTGCGCTTGTGTGCCTGCTCAGGGGAGTTAGGTGGAATGGGCAGTAATGCCTCTCGTTTTTAAGAATCGTCTACTTATAGTGCGTATCAAACATCCTGAGGTTATTGATACGCTCGTACTAAGCATTCTGATCCTCCTCCTACTAGCTAGCTAGTTTAATTTTGTTGTGTGAAAATGTCGCTTAAAGTTCGCCAGTGTGCACTCAACTAAAAAACAATAGGGTAAAGACTAACCTAGTGGCATGTATTAGAGTTTTAGTGTCATCGAAAGTATCGTAAATCGGTCCTAGTCTTAATTGACCCTGGCATTTATATAAATTTTTACTAGTACGCTCGTATTAAAGCACTGCATCATAAATTGCTGATTCTGCATAATTTCAGAAAATAAAGTCAGCAAGAGAAACTATCCAAGTCAGAGTAGATGAAGTGCGGAATCTCCGTAAGAGCCAGCAGGATGCTGGGCTAATTTTCGATGAGGATAAACTGGCGCAACTTCAGCTAGCGTGGGTTCGAACTGACAAGCTTTTGATCGATGCAGGCTCTAAGGTTGAAAATGCCTTCAAAAACTGGTCGGCACTGCAGAATCAGAAAGTGCTGACTGACTGGTTAGATACATCAGATAGTCGGCTCAAAAGTTTGAGCAAACGCAGGGTTCTGCTCACGGATAGGACTCAGCAACTGAGAGAATTAAAAGTAGGTCACACAATTCTAGAACGAAAATGACGTTCTTACGTTGTTCAGATATTCTAAGATTTTTTCCACACAACGGGCTTAATCAATTTCGGTGCTTCAGAGCTTAACGGAAGAAACCGATGCACGAAAAGGCGACTTCGAGCTTCTGCTGCAGTTAGGTGAGGAGTTTTCAGATGCAAATTTTGACAGAGAAGAAGCTAATTTGACAGAAATCGCGCGAACCAGCTGGAACAGATTCGAGGAGTTAAGGAAGAGAGCTTTAGTAAGTACGCTTGCGCAAACCTCAATTTCTGTTTTATTGCTGCTCTAACAATTCACTGCAAATCCAGCTTTTTTTGTTTGATGCTGTTCAGAAACTGCGGGAGAGTTTATCGGCTTCAGTGGAGATCCAAGAGCGCTTTGAAGAGGAGCTGAAAAGCTTTCGGAATTGGTCCACCGAGGCTCGAGCTAGTGAAGCCAATCTACTTATCAACACAAGCCTTGAACCGGTTAATGCCGCAGCAGCGTCCGCGCAGCTAAGCGAAGTGAAGTATTTACAATGTGAAGTTGAACATCATTCCTCATCGCTGACCAGAATCGCAGAAATTGGCCAGAGTCTGGCTCAAAGTGACGAGTTTAACGCCGGTCTTCGTGAGCACATTTTAAAACAGAGGAAAGGAAATGAAAAACTATACAACAAATTGAAGGTTCAGCTGGAGTCTAAGAAGGTGAGTCCGTGACGTTAGTGAGTATACCATTTTGAACTTACTGTGGAGTTACTTCAATAAACGACATCGCCCTCTCCATCTCACAGAAAATAGCTGACAGACATGATCGGATGTGCAAGAAGTTATCAAAATTTAATTATTTGACTGACAAAGCGAAATCTTGGATGAAGAAGTGCCATCAGAAACTTGACAGGATACGCAGTAGTCTGAATACGGTCCCTGTTGAAGAACGTGACGTTATGGTGAGAATGGATCTTGTTGATGCACTTGTAAATAAGCTTGAAAATGCCAAACACTGAAGCCCTAAACTGTTTTGCAACAACCCAATTAGCTAATTGAATCGGAAATTAGCAACGGAAAATTACACAACCTGACGCGCGCAATCGAGGCTGGCGAGGGTCTCAAGCAGAAATCGAACTGTCCTCCCTATGTCGCTACACATGTCAAAGAGGTCGAAGGTCTGTGGTGCTCGCTGGACTACAAGTTAGCCGGAGTGCAGAACGAGGTTAAGCATTCGATTAGAAAGCGCCTTGAAGTGCGACAGCAACTGCAGGAAGCCGACAGCAGGTTGAAAGGCTTGGAGACGCTTTTCAATGATCTGTCACGGCAGAAAAAAGTTCTTCTAAATGAGCAAGTTCAACAGGTTAATGAGCTTAAGGTAAGCTGAATCAGAGAGAATCAGATAAAATAGTATTATCTATTTATATTTATATCTATTTAAATCTATTTCTTTGTTCTTCAAGCTTTTTTCAACTTTCGAGCTGTACCATCAATGATTGGTTCAAAAGTATTCAGCATCCGGTACTATTTTTCAGGTCGTAAAAGAAGATGGTCATAAAATGAGGGCAACGCTAGAGCAACTAAGTCTAAGCGCGTCAATGCAGAGGTATGGCGTCAGGGAACAGCATGAATCATTATTAAATCGTTGTCAAGCGCTTCAGAAAACGGTTCAGGTAAGTTTGAAATTTTGGTCTGAGTTCTTCAGACTTTTTGACTAACACAGAAGTAAACACTATTGATTTCAATCAATTTCAGACATTGCTTGACGAGCTGTCCAATTCGGTGAAAGATCAGCAGACTTGGGCTGATTCCGTAGAAAAGTTCAAAAAGGAGGTTCAAGAATGGATCGAGCTTTGCAGTGACTGCACGGTTCAAGAAAATGACGCAACTGAACATTCTGAAAACTGGCGGGGACTGGCAGAACAGCTTGCTAAAACGAGCGAGGAGATGCAATTAAAATTCGATGCAATGCAACAGAAGTACCTGAGACTCGCAGACAGTCACAATAGCAATCTTAGCATTCAAAAAACCATCCATCAACAGATGCCTGAAATAAGTGGCTCTTTTTTTAAGGCTAAGGACGGTGCAGTTGCATCTCTGGTAAGTAATTGGATTAATCGTAAATGCAATTGACACACAGTAAGTACAGAGAGAAATTTACTGAGACATAACATTTGTATTAATTTCAGGATGCGCTGCAAAATCGAATTCAGTTAGCCGAGCTCAACAATTTGGTGTCGGCTGCCTTAGACTGGGCAAATTCCATTGACATTTTGCTGGCTGAAATCGAAAATAGAATGCTGGTAGAGCCAGTAGCCCAAGAGGAGCTGCAGGTATGTAAAATCTAAACTGCATTTGGATACCGAGTTTATTAAATTCAGTAATTTAAAAAATTCATATTTTAGTTAATTGACGACTGCTTTTTGGAGGGTGACAGCAAGTTTGACCAAGCAGTAGAAGCTGGTACCGCTCTGATGAACAAGCAGTCCTGTCGTGCTAGAGTTCGACATCAGCTTGCAGATTTAGAGGTGCAATTTCTCCAGTTAGAACAACACAAGCAGCAAGTTAAGATCAGCGTTCTTGACAATTTACAAAAGGCAGAAGTTCTGAAAGATGAAATTAATAGATTGGATCCGGAGTTGATGACTGCTGAGGCCAAGCTCAAGCGCTGCTGTGATCGACAAGAAACTGAGCTCCCTTGTAGAAAGCAGCAGAGATCAGAGCTGGAAGTATGAGCTGTTTTATTAATTGCTTTTAATATACAGTGCACAGATTTTTGTTTAAATAATCACACTAAAGCGAGTTGTTTTCAATTTGCTAGGCAATACTGAGCGAGATCCAAGTCATGAAGAATAGATTCACAATTCTCTGCTTGGATTCTGACATTTCGTGCGCCAAGCATGATGAGTTTCGCATCAATTCCTGCAGAGCATGGTATTATGAATTGGAAGACACGGCTCAGGTAATTAAAACTTCTCCATAAATATTTAGTGTAACAACGTTGGTAACTATCCTGGTTTTACTTTTAGAAACAATTAGGGAAGCTGCGTCAATCAGTCGAGCATCACGAAAATTTTGAGAAGAAACTGAAAGAGATGCGCAAAAAAGTTTGCGATGTGAAAAGAAAATTTGAGCAAACGAATGCTGCCAGAAACTTAGTCCAGTCACTTTCCTATGCGGATCTGCAGAAACAATTGGAGCTTTTGAGATCCTACCACTCTGATGTCGACAGTTGTTCATCAGACAGTTCTCTGGGCAGTTTACTGAGGAATGTAATTGACACCATGATTGACAAAAGACACTCTGAGCCACGCAGAACTGTTGAGGCTCAGTATGAGTCATTCAAGAATGAGATTGACAGTCTGAAGTCTTCGATAACAGTGGCAGAGGTTAGTTTTTGCATCTTTATATTGCTATACTTCGTACTTTTCTATCACGCGAATACGAGCTAACCTCTCACAAGTTGTTCAATAATTTCTTAATTGTCTTTCTCAGAAAACTTCAGCATGCACATTTTAAGAGTTTAAGTAACTATCTGGATTAGGGATGCAACTTTTAAGCATCAAATAAATAAGGAATCCTGTTTTAGTGGTTACCCCTGTCTCTTGGTAGACAGCTAGGGTTGTCAGGGTTAATGTAGGGGGGGGGGTTATTAACTAATAGCCTGAAGGTTGATTAACGTAGTTTTAGGAAAACAAACGTTACTTTACTTTACGGAGGGTAAATTTTCGTTAATTTATCAGTTTGTTAACCGAAATTAACCTAAAAAGTGACTGTGGTTAATCAACGTAAATTCGCTTTTTCGAAAGTTCAACTGTGGTTAATTAACCAACCAAAAGTTACTTTTAGTTAATTTACTTTCAAGATTAACCCTCGTTTTCAACGGGACAGATTACCTTTGCTCCGAAGGGAGGCCATCCCGAATAGCTAGCAATTTCAGGAAATGCGATACGTACGAGCTAGATTGGGAAAGCGAATCCCGCCTGTGCGGCACAAGTTGGGACAGAACTTTGCAGTCAGTGTTTTCAAAAGATTCCACTTTTCAGGTAGGTATTCACTCACGCTTCTGAAACAGTCTGCAATGACAGGAAACTAAACAAATCATTAAATGATTGAAAGTAAAAAGATTCGGAGATTTTTAGGGATATTATGCCTTAGTGGTCTTTAAATAAATATCGAATGTTGCGATAGTGACTCTGTCGAAATCGTGTTTCGACTTTCTCTGATGAAGTCAAAACTATGGATTGCACAAAACTGCCTTTCGTAAGCAATAAGTGTTTTTAAATATGAAATGGCTATTATTTTAAGGACACTAAAAACTTTAAAAAACTGCGCATTCTATATTTACACTTGCATCATGAGATGCTCAGTTACAAGGTATGAAACTAAAGTGCGCAGACTAAAATGACGTCAAGATAGACGGTAAACAACTAAAAGATATTTTGCTGATACTTCCTCCACACTCTACTAAGAGTAAAAATGCATATTTTAGGACAAAAAATCTTGACTAATATTTTACACTAACTACACTCGTAACTATTTAAATACTTACCTAATTCGCTGGCTTTCGCACTCTCTTTCATATAGTTTTTATAGGAAAAAATATAATTCTCACCTATATTTTACATCATGATCAATGCACATTTCCAAGGAATAAATCAAAAGTAAGTCAAACTACTACAAGTATAATAACGTTGAGATTGACTGAAAAAATGTATTCATGTAAAAATATTTATACTGATATTGACTTGACAACATTCTACTCAAAATAGAAAGCCACGTCCTAACCAACATTCTTGACTAAGGATCTACTAAGAATCAAACTGGACAACACGGACGAATTCGATGCTCAACGGCGGTCCGCTACCGATTGGATCAAGAAGAAGCACATCGAGCTGAAGGATTTGGACACTGACCGGGGGCCGAATTCAGAGAAGGCTCGACAGCTTCGGGTTTGTATCGTCGGTATATATTTTATTCTACAACCATCTAAAGAAATTTATTTTAGATTCAACTCGGATTTATTTGGCTGATTTATCTTTGGATCAATGATTATTTAAGTATAATTACTCGTATTTTCGATTCAACGATCATCCAAGTGGTTACAGTTGGCTTCAGAATTACCAAATGAACTCTTTATTATCGCATAATCTTTCCTCTTGATTTAATAAAATTGCAGTGATTTTCTTTTCTTTAATGGCTATCTAGATGATCTCCTTTTATTCTATCACTATCTGACTTCCCTCTGATTTTTCCCGAAATGGCTTTAAAAACACTCCCTTTTTAAAGGCCATTGAAGACACTCTACATGAAGGCGAAGATCTACTGTCAGCGGCTACTGTAACGGCCGAGCAAATGATGCAGCAAAGCACCTGTCCATTTCGAGTTGGTCGTCAACATCTTCAGCTTGCCCAGTCCTGGTCCATGCTGATCAGCTTGCTGGAGCGACTAAAGAAGGAAGTCTACGCAGCTGATAGCGGCCAAGACGGAAGGAGACGATTGGACGGCGAAGTAAGTGCTGTTTATTGTTCAAATTGCATTCTGGAGAGCAGAAGGTAGCGAATGAATATCAGGAAGGTCTGGATAATCTAGATAAGGGTAACGGTGACTCTCACTGAAGTTATGCAGAGCGTTGCAGTACTCACTGAAGGTCTGGATAGGGTGGCAGTACGCTCGTACCTACTGTAGTTCTTTTATTCACTGTAGGACAAGTATTCAGTTTTGAATTTACATGCTACCAGAGCTACACCAGATGAAACTTTATTTTGCCCCAGAATCGCCATCGCCGAAACCCTTATTCAAAATGGGAACGGCACTGCGATCATAATCGGTTTCAATGAGACACTTCGGTCTTCTATGAGAGTTACATTCGGGCTTCCATGAGAGTTACATTCGGGCTTCCATGAGAGTTACATTCGGGCTTCCATGAGAGTTACATTCGGGCTTCCATGAGGGTTACATTCGGGCTTCCATGAGAGTTACATTCGGGCTTCCATGAGAGTTACATTCGGGCTTCCATGAGAGTTACATTCGGGCTTCCATGAGAGACGCATTCAAGCTTCCATGAGAGACGCATTCGGGCTTCCATGAGAGACGCAATAGGGCTTTCATGAGAGTTACATTCGAGTTTCTATGAGAGACGCATTCGGGCTTCCATGAGAGGTACATTCGGGCTTCCATAAGAGTTACATTCGGGCTTCCATGAGAGGTACATTCGGGCTTCCATGAGAGTTACATTCGGGCTTCCATGAGAGTTACATTCGGGCTTCCATGAGAGTTACATTCGGGCTTCCATGAGAGACGCATTCAAGCTTCCATGAGAGACGCATTCGAGCTTCCATGAGAGACGCATTCGGGCTTCCATGAGAGACGCAATAGGGCTTTCATGAGAGTTACATTCGAGTTTCTATGAGAGACGCATTCGGGCTTCCATGAGAGGTACATTCGGGCTTCCATAAGAGTTACATTCGGGCTTCCATGAGAGGTACATTCGGGCTTCCATAAGAGTTACATTCGGGCTTCCATGAGAGACACATTCGGGCTTTCCATGAGAGACGCATTCGGGCTTCCATGAGAGATGCATTCGGGCTTTCATGAGAGTTACATTCGAGTTTCTATGAGAGACACATTCGGGCTTCCATGAGAGGTACATTCGAGCTTCCATAAGAGTTACATTCGGGTTTCCATGAGACACATTCGGGCTTCCATGAGACACATCAAATCTTTGCAGCGACAATTCTAAAACGCCGTTTCTCTAAACTGCAACCAAACTGGACCATTATTTCACTACTATTTGTTTTATACAGCTTTCTCACCTCCCCAATCCCAGCTGCAACAGAAATTTCGGCTTTTCAACTGCGGCCACTGGGAGGAGCTGGATCGTGAAGCCTCATCTCGGCTAGTCAGCAACGAGTTCTGCTCCAAATGCTGGCCGGTCACCGCCCAGATGCAGCGGAACGGCCTGTTTAGTCGGCCGAGAGACGACGACCAGGTCAAGCGCACAATGCTGTGGGAAAATGACCCTGAAAACTCTCTGGAATACATTCAGGTGCTGGACAGGGTGACCAGATATGTCAAGCCGGAGCACAATATCAAAGTGAGAATTTTAACCATCGAGAAGATCGAAAACCCCGTGTTGGACAGGCGGGTCTATCACGTGTACGACCAGCTGGTTAAGAAAAACAGCGAGCCACTCCTGCTCATCCACGGCACGACTGGAGACAAAGCCGAGAGGATCATTCAGGAAGGCTTTCAGGTATCTAAAGTTGGCGCCTGCTAGCTCGTAATATACAGTGTATGTCAGAACTGCGGGTGCCCTTGGCAGGGTGGCGATTTCGCTGACCATTCGATGGCTTTCCCATCAAGCACTACTAGCCAACAACAAAGTGCTCCTAGTGGTCTTTTTCTTCTATTACAGTATGAGCAAGCACACAAGTCAGTCGAGCACACGCAACTGTTATAGCAGGTGTTTAGCGTCAGCTAAAAAATTAAGGAAAACTACGAGTACTGCAATACACGACTCTTGCGGGATTGCGCATCGATATCCTATTAAAACAGTATGATTACAACTACGCCAGAAATTTTGCCGCGTAAAGAAATTAGCTAGTGTCATTTTTATGAAAGGTAGTCACTGTGAAGTTTCTGGCCATTATTCAACTCAGTTACACACTAAGCAATCTTTCAGTGTATGTACAGTATGCTAAGAGGGCTATCCAAAAAGTAGCTAAGTTTTGATGAACTATAAAAAACACAGCAGTGAATCAACAATCAACAAAACTTGGCAACCACAAAATGAACTCATAGATACTCTACAAATTTGCCGCCGAGGTCAACGCACTTCTGCAAGCGACACCTACGCCTCAAAGGCATGCGGGCTGCAACTGCCAATGACCAGATGCCGGAGAGTTGATGAAGCACTAGCTGTTATTAATTTGTTCCACCGAGCCAAAACGTTGACCACGAAGTCTCTTCCTCATCCTTAGGGAAACGTAGAAGCCCGCCGGAGCCAAGTCCGGCGAAGAGCGGGGCTAAGACAGAATTTTCCAGTCCCAGGACTCCAGGTGCTCTTCCAGTCTTCTGGCGCGGTGCACGGAGATGACCCCTCTTTTAAGCAAGCCAGGTTGCTTCTTTTTGATTGCCGGTCGCAGTTTCTCTTCCAGAATATATTTGTGATATTCCGCGTTTACCTTTGTACCGACTGGCACAGGCCAGTCCACCAGAATGCCATGGCCGTCGAAGAAGACGATGTGCATCCCCTTCGTTGAACTCTGCTTGCGCTGCATTATCTCCTGGCTTGCTGATCTCCTTGGAAGTCACTGTGCTGACTGGCGCTTCAGCTCAGGATCCCATTCGTAGATCCAAGTCTCATCCCCTGTCAAAATCCTGCTGAGAAAGTCGTTGCCTCCTCGATGAAATCGATGAAGGTGCTCTCTGGACAGCCGGTCCTCCATCTGCTCTTATGTCAGACCGAGTGAACGAAGCTGACGCGGCCATCTTTGCAAAAGTCTGCTTGATGAAAGGGCTGCTCTGCAGCTTGTGAGCATGATAGCACCATGGAGGAAAAAATAGACTTTAAGTCACAATCAAGAGCAGCGCAATATAAACCTACGAACCATTGGGCATAACGAAATTACAGCTACGAACGTACAATAAACTTATATCAAACTTTGTGAAACTAAATGCCTGCGATTCTGGAAGCGAAGAGCATGTCAGCTTAGTTAAGCTACACAAAGAACTAAAACTCTGAAAAAGCGTATTTCGATCTAAGCTCGTACAATGCTGGGACATACCTTTTAGAGAGGGACGAAAACAAAAAACGAGTTTGTCTAATGGCAGTCACGAGCCAATAGGAAGGAACGGTGGGAAGGGATACTAAAAGTGAAAATCGAGCAAAAAAAAATCTGGCTCAGATTTTTTCCCTCCATCCATGGATAGCACTCCGAAACTTTCATCCTTCTTTACCATAGACTTACCTTCTTTACTATACCCTGCGCCAGCGTCTGTTTAATAATAATAATAATAATAGACTTATAGGTCAGGAAATGGCTAGTGCCTCGATCCTTTCCAAGTTGCTTTTAATAAATTTTATCGATTAGCAAAACTAATTTTCTCTTAAACTATATTAAAATATAACCTCGAAACCGCTGTACACAATTAAGGTTGGCACCGGTGGTATGTACGGAGCAGGGATCTACTTTGCAACCGACACAAGCAAGAGTGCACAGTACGCTATTGACAGCCGCGTCAAGACCCTGCTCCTGTGCAACGTTGTGCTCGGCAAGTACATGGTGTGCGACGCGCCCAGGAACGACCTGAACTTGCAGACTGTTGTTGCCGCCGGTTTCGACTCGGTGTTCGCCAAACGGAACTCGAGGAGAACTGGAGGCGTGTTAAACGACGAGTACATTGTATACCGGCCTGAGCAGGCATCTCCCAGGTACCTGGTGAAGTTCGAAGTCTGATCTGCGCTGTTTTGGGGTTAACTCAAGCTTATGATGTACAACTACTAAGCAACCAAGGACAACTAAAGCATACAGGACGCGACACTCGAGATATATGGAAAATGCTTTGAAGGCCTCTTTTCGCAGAGAAATACACTACAGAGATACGTGAAGTTTTCTTTTTTCAGAATAAAAAATTGCTATTGCTTTCGATAGGAGGCTGACCCCATGTTCATCTTTTAATATGATGTGCCTTTATTATATTGATATTTATATTCATAAAGCTTTTCGTTTAGAAAATCGGGATTCTATGTTAATTTGTATTTATTGTACAATATTGTACACGTCCTGTGCCTAAAAGCCATTAAAAGGCACGGCTTTGATCATTGGTTTTATGATTTTTTTGTCATTCTTAGCTGACTGTGTAACAAAATGTGTAACAGAGATGATAAAGTAAATCCATTAAACCAAATATTCGAGCTGTGTAATGCATTTTTACATGGTTTTTAGGTGCATGAAATGTCGTAGGATAAAAAAATTAGATAGAAATCCTGATTTTGTGAACGGAAAGCTTTATGAATATCAATTTTTCATATATTTCGAGCGTTGCGTCCTTCTACTGTAGTAATCCTTGTCATCAAAATTGAAAACATTAACTCAAGCTAATAAGATATTATATCTTAGATATACGAGTAGCTACTCAGCGACATTGAAAAACATCACCTTGGAACAAAATGCGTCTGAGCGAGAGTTGAATAACTCTGCATCATTTGCAGTGTGATGTGGACTAAAGTCAATCGCCCTGGCCCTGACAATACTCTAGGCTGGCAGTTTTCAGTGTAGCTGGGTATGTTTGTAGCCATTGAGTTAAATATTAATTATTTACTCGCGTAATACCATAAGATGCCTCTAAATGACTGAAAAACTTGTTGTTTATATTTTATCTTGTTTTAAACAGAATGACGGAACACTGTTTTATATGCCCAGCAACATTGAAAAGTCGCCACTCTAGGCGCCAGTGAGCAATTTCTCTTATTGGTCTATTCTAAAATAAACGATGATGGTGAAGCGAGAAAACTGAGGTGCAGCTTTAATCCGTCCAACCCTCGAACACCGCTCCCCCCACTTCATTCCTCAACTCAGTCTGCCGCGGGATAGCTGATCGTTACGTCACTCTCAAAGACTGAGAGACTTTACCTGCACTCTCAAAAGTGGCGACCACAGACGGCATCTTTTGTGATGGCGAATTTTTGATGCTAGCATGAGTTGTGGTGCAATTTAGCTACGCCGCGGCGGACTGAGTTGAGGGGTGAATTGGGGGGAGCGGTGTGCGAGGGTTGGACGGATTGGAGCTACCCCTATCAGTTTTCTCGTGTCTTTTATTTCAGAACAGTCCAAGAGAAATTTCTCACTGGCGCATAGAGTGGTGACTTTTCAATGTTGCTGGGTATATTTTAGATTACAGTTTTTTTATTTTACAGATTAATAATTTATAGTATGAGCTCGTATTCTAATTTAAATTTTTATGCATGTACGAGTATATACTAACGTATATTCATGCATGATAGATCTGATCGCTAATTTTGTACTTTTTGACGTGTTTATTTAGTGATAACAGTGATCTTTCAACCAATACCATAAATTATACTGCTTGCCCACTATTTCCCCATTTTTAATTAATTTATCCTTTGATGGCAACTTTCGTCTAAATCAGGGGTCGGCAAACTTTTTTACCTCAAGGGCCAGGTAGAAAACCTAGTGCATGACTGCGGCCCAGAGAAGGGGAGAGAGGAGAGGAGAGGAATAAAAGAGAAGAGAGAAGATACGAAATAGGAGAGGAGAGGAGAGAATGAAGAGGAGAAACCACAACGGCTTAGGAGAGAAAGAAGAGGAGAAGAGAGGAGAGAAGAGAGAGAAGAGAAGAGAGAAAGGAGAGGAGAGAGGAGAGAAGAGAAAGGGGAAAAAGGAGAGGTGAGAGAAGAGAAGAAAAAGGAGAGGAGAGAGGAGAGAAGAGAAAGGAGAGAAAGGAGAGGAGAGAGGAGAGAAGAGAGAGGAGAGAAGAGAGAGGAGAGAAGAGAGAGGAGAGAAGAGAGAGGAGAGAAGAGAGAGGAGAGAAGAGAGAGGAGAGAAAAGAAAGGAGAGGAGAGGAGAGAGGGAATAGAGGAGAGAAGAGAGAGGAGAGAAAGGAGAGGAGAGAGGAGATCAGACAGAAGGGAGAAGAGACACAAACCTTAAGCGGGCTGGATTGTATTGTGAAGTTTTTGAAACTTGTGAAAGGGGGGCGCTTCATAAAACCTAAATTTCACAACGCCTAAGGCATATGACTTGACATCACCTAAATTTCATAACGCTTAAATTTCAAAACGCCTAAAACCAAAAATGCATCCTACTTCATATTGAATAAATTTCATATCGCCCAAGTTTCACTACGTCTAAAAATCTGCTTGCTCTTTCATATCGCCTAAACTTCATATCGCCTAACTTTCACAAAACCGAAAACTGAATGTGAAGGAGAGAAGCAAGGATGTAGGCGTTGTAAAATTTAGTCGATGTGGGAGCGTGCAGGTATTTTAGGCGTTGTGAAGTTTAGGTCTTATCAAAGCGTCCTAGTGAAAGTACGAGTACATGTACCCGATCGAACCGGATCGAGAGCTGCTTCGTGGGCGGGAGTTTGTTGACCCCTGGTCGTAATAATTGAATAGCTACAATATTATTCTAAAGGTTTTATTATATTTCAATCAGTATTTTTTATTCAGATTATATAAGTTGTTTTAAAAGTACTACACAGCCAATGTAGCACATTTACGCATATTTATTAAATCTTGAATAAAACTTTAATCTGTCAACATTCAAGAGTTTAAACTTTCAGCAGAAGTAAGTTTTCACGGATGTTGGTTGATATGTATTTTTTTTAAAAACCTCTAGCTAACATCATGCACGCTGTAAGCAAGAAATCAGAATTAAGCTTATAGCCATATCACTTGATCCTATATATCTGCAAGTTAATATTCGTGACTAGTAGCTAATTAAAAGATGTATAATTTAAAAGTTAATACTATGTAGCTCGTAGATATCGTTACATGTACATGTAGCTATACTCTAAAATCAATCATACTAATTAGTTTAACAAAATTCCATATGCAACTGTAAACTAACGGAATGGTTATATACCTAGTTAATTTGGACATTCGGAGGTCCAGAAATAAAGAAACCTTCAGTTACATAATAATATACGTAATACAAAGAAAAGTAAGTTTGTATTATGCCGTGTAATTATGGTATTATTACGAGTATTCGGACTCGTAAGAGCATACAGATTCATAGAAATATGAATATAGAAATATTACATGTATTAGAATCAGATGAATCGGCAGCATAGCTAGACTAAAATCTTCAAATTTATTAATGTTTTGTGATTTTGATAGCTGTACATGTACTTGAACGTAAAACACTGCACTGACACGGTTGAAAAGTATTTAACGATATAATAAGTATTCCATTTAAATGGAATACAACGATGTAAATATAATTACTTTTAAGTATAGTTATGAGAATAGCTAGCTATGACACCGAAAAATTTATGACACGCGGATAAACGTCATTTTGAGATGCAGCTATCATTACGAGCGTATTAAATAAATTCAGATCCTGTCATTAAAAATACATCTAGCTATAGTTACCACAATCTGTACAAGGTAAACCAGGCTTACTAATATTCTGTATGTGTAAATAAATCAAAACCACAGAAACGTACTAACAAATTAACAATCGATCCGATCGCTGATGATTAAATGAAGTTTATAACATGTACACTGTGACATGCACAAGAATATGATTGATGCGCGTTTTATATAATATTGTATAACTAGTTGCTAGATTTCGACGCTGTCACACGGCACAGAATTGTTAATCAGCAATATAATCGGCGATCTTCAAATAACCTGTGAGCACCATGGGCTCAAGGGACAGCTAAATCTTGCCAAATATATTGATTCTTTCAATGCTGAGTGAGGCCGCGTGAGCTATAGCTGGCTATAAATGTAGGGAATTTCTAATAACTGGGAGAATTATTCAAAATCGAAAAATCATTTGTGCACTCTATATTTACATGTAATCTACGTATATATCTATAAAACAAATATTTCCATTTTTACGTATACATCTAGTTAATATTTGCAATAGATAGATCTTTTACATTGAGTAGCATATTGTGCTATATAATTTACTCCGTATGCGGCAAAGAAACCGTTGTGATGTGCGAAAGCAGACAGTTGAAGTGTGATATTTAGTAAGGACCGGTACAATAACGAGAAGTTAAATGATATAAATCGATAAAAATATCCATATATTCAATTCATTATTCTATTGAAGATCTGCAGTCTTCAGAAGCCAAGCTGAATGAGTGGCACCCTTTCCCCAGCTGCTTGCTGATTAAAGAATCAGACACTCCCGTTTCGAACGCTTTTTCAGTGTTGTAGGCCTGGGGCTCAGCACTAGCCGAATTGCCTCATCAAATACCGTCTTCACCTCGGATTGCAGCTTGGACGAGCACTCTAAGTACCTCACTGCCTGTATCTCCTTGGCCAGGGCCTGTCCCTGAGCGAGAGGAAAGTTAAGAATATCTTTGTTAAAAAAACTCCGCAACCACCTCACTATAAACGGCCTCTTCTCACTCCAACCACCTTACCGTATACTCCGCCAACCACCTCATTCCACCAGCCACCTCACTCCGCCAATCACCTCACTCCGCCAAACACCTCACTCCGCCAAACACCTCACTCCGCCAGCCACCTCACTCCGCCAACCACCTCACTCCGCCAACCACCTCACTCCGCCAACCACCTCACTCCGCCAAACACCTCACTCCGCCAACCACCTCACTCCGCCAGTGCAACCACCTCACTCCGCCAGCCACCTCACTTTGCCAAACAGCTCACTACGAGCGTAAATTCACAAATTTTGACTCCTTACCTTAATTGTTGACACTGGAGCCCGATTCTTAGCCTTAAGCCGTTCAATAGTCTCCGGATCGTCTCTTAGATCCTTCTTAGTGCCAACAAGTAATATTGGCGTATTTGGAGCATAGTGCCTGACTTCAGGCACCCATTTTGAGCGGACATTGTCGCAACTGATGGGATTGTCCAATGCAAAGCATACAATCATTACGTCTGTCTGCGGATAGCTGAGTATCCTGAGCTGGTCGTACTCTTCTTGACCTGTGGGCGAGTGTATTTGGGGCGTTGAGTAATAAACCACTAGTGGAAAATTTGCTGAAAATTGCTGAAAATTTGCATGGTTTCTAAAACTCTATTTTTCACTGGCAGACAAACAATTTATTCAAGACAGAAGGCGCCCACATCAAGATAGAAGGCGCTCGATTCAAGACAGAAGGCGCCCAAATCAAGATAGAAGCCGCTCGATTCAAGACAGAACAAGGCGCCCTAGTCAAGACAGAATAAGGCGCCCTAGTCAAGACAGAAAGGCGCCCTAGTCAAGACAGAAAGGCGCCCTAGTCAAGACAGAAAGGCGCCCTAGTCAAGACAGAAAGGCGCCCTAGTCAAGACAGAATAAGGCGCCCTAGTCAAGACACAAAGGCGCCCTAGTCAAGACACAAAGGCGCCCTAGTCAAGACACAAAGGCGCCCTAGTCAAGACAGAAAGGCGCCCTAGTCAAGACAGAAAGGCGCCCTAGTCAAGACACAAAGGCGCCCTAGTCAAGACACAAAGGCGCCCTAGTCAAGACAGAAAGGCGCCCTAGTCAAGACACAAAGGCGCCCTAGTCAAGACAGAAAGGCGCCCTAGTCAAGACAGAAAGGCGCCCTAGTCAAGACACAAAGGCGCCCTAGTCAAGACAGAAAGGCGCCCTAGTCAAGACACAAAGGCGCCCTAGTCAAGACAGAAAGGCGCCCTAGTCAAGACAGAAAGGCGCCCTAGTCAAGACAGAAAGGCGCCCTAGTCAAGACACAAAGGCGCCCTAGTCAAGACAGAAGGCACCCACATCAAGACAGAAAAGTGACAAAAGCCATGATATATGCGTGCATATTGATGATATTGGCATACAATTTCATGGACAGAAAGGCGCTCCATGCAAGCTAGGCAACTGAAATCAATATTCTGAGTGAATGCTTCATAAGAGGATTATAGCTACTAATTCAGAGACGTAGTGAGATGGGAGCGGATTATTCTCAAGGGATAATAATATATAGTGGGATTTCATACAGCTGGGGTTGAGGTTGGAAGCAGTTGTGGCTGCTGAGGTTAAAAGTAGAAAAATCGAAAAAAATCGGCCATAATATTGCGACAGCTATTCAGTAGTCAGTTCAATTTTTGGCACGTTGCCAACACTGCTGGCCATCGATATCATCTAGGCCAATGCAGAGGCGGGGGAGGTAGGGTATGCAAAGTTCAGGTTGAAACGCCGGAGGCAAAGCACACATTTGAGAAGAAGAAAACCTCATCGCCTTGAGGGAATTCCCTGGCCTGAGCTGCTACAGTTCGGTCTGACAGCCAATGGCAGATGGCTTGGCATGCTGCCAGAAATATAGAAGGGATGTGAAACAAGAGCTGGGGGAGGGGCTTTATAGATGGACATAGGATTAAGAATGAAAGAGGAGGGGAGGGAACTGCTTTCCCTCTAGAAGCAACTGGGAGTACAGCATCAGTTTATTTTGTGTGTGTTTTAGCCATATTTGCTCAGAGCTTTAGCTATAGGCTGTGGTGGTAGACTTTTGCTGGGCTGACTGGAAGAGACGAATAAAAAAGTAAGTTGGCTAGATAATTACAGGTGATTTTCCTCTACAGATTCAAATGGAGAGCATGAATGAGATACGGGTGTCCTCAGATAAGACAAAAGTGTGTCCTCAGTGGAGACAGTGTCTTCAGCTCGGACAGAGATGTGTCCTCAGCTTAGACAGAGATGTGTCCTCAGATCAGACAGAGATGTGTCCTCAGCTTAGACAGAGATGTGTCCTCAGATCAGACAGAGATGTGTCTTCAGCTCAGACAGAGATGTGTCCTCAGATCAGACAGAGATGTGTCCTCAGATCAGACAGAGATGTGTCCTCAGATCAGACAGAGATGTGTCCTCAGATCAGACAGAGATGTGTTCTCATTTCGGACAAAGATATGTCCTCAGTTGAGACAGTGTCCTAAGCTCAGACAGAGATATGTCCTCAGCTCGGACAGAGATGTGACCTCAATTGAGACAGAGATGTGACCTCAATTGAGACAGAGATGTGACCTCAATTGAGGCAGAGATGTGACCTCAATTGAGACAGAGATGTGACCTCAATTGAGACAGAGATGTGACCTCAATTGAGACAGAGATGTGACCTCAATTGAGACAGAGATGTGACCTCAATTGAGACAGAGATGTGACCTCAATTGAGACAGAGATGTGACCTCAATTGAGACAGAGATGTGACCTCAATTGAGACAGAGATGTGACCTCAATTGAGACAGAGATGTGACCTCAATTGAGACAGAGATGTGACCTCAATTGAGACAGAGATGTGACCTCAATTGAGACAGAGATGTGACCTCAATTGAGACAGAGATGTGACCTCAATTGAGACAGAGATGTGACCTCAATTGAGACAGAGATGTGACCTCAATTGAGACAGAGATGTGACCTCAAGAGATAGAGGGTGTCTTCATAATTTGAGTTTCGAAGTGTAGCTAATACATAAAACTACATGTATCTTACCGGCAGTATCCCACAGGCACAGGTTGATGGACTTTTGCTGCACCATCACGTTGGCACTGTAGGTGTCGAACACTGTGGGTATGTACTCCTCCGGAAACTGGTTTGTAGCGTACGAGATTAACAGGCAGGTCTTGCCCACGGCTCCGTCGCCAACTACCACGCACTTGATTGACTGCATTGGTGAACAATAAAATAGTTTGTTATTAAAAGGTTTTTTTAAGTTGAATGTCTTACAGTTTCTCTTGTGGCCTCTCAGGCCTGTTAAAGTAAAGACAGTTTATTGTGATAGACTTCTATCTCGCTGAGTGTCTGCACAGTCTAATATAGAGCAGTGTATTAATATACCAAATGCGAGTCAAGTCCCCAGCAACCCTCCGCTCCTCCCTCGCCGGGGCGGGGTAGAGAGGGGGAAGAGTGAAGAGCCCGCCCGTTGTCAACTCCCTACCCGTCTCCCCACACAGCCCTTCCCCTCTCAGACCAGTCCAATCTACATGTGTATATGTACGAGTATTTGTTCGCCGTCCCTCGCCCTTTGCTACCCTCTACCCACCCGTCGACTCTCCTTTTGGTCCGCTTGAGCACGCTCAAATAAGTACTCAAAAATTCTCCCCCTTCTCCCTACTTGGGCCGTTTGGCCGTTGCTAATTTTAGAAAGTGACGCTCTGATTTTTAACCGTCCTTGTGTGTACAAAATCTAGAGTACAGGCTTCGTCATGACGGCGTGTGTGTACGAGGGTAGCCGTTAACCATGTTAGGACATTTTAGCCATGATAGATTAGTCACTGTGTATTATAGATAGGGCCTATGATCGTATTTATTATGGAAAAATCATGAGGTCCAGGGAATATGGACAATGTATAGTTGCGAATGTGGTTTGAGAGATGCTTCGCATCATGTTTGCTTCGCCACTCGTGAAACTTAATCATTGTCTATGATCAAACCACATACGCATCAACATTGTCTCATAGATGTACGCTTTTGATCGGCGTCGAACAATCCATCATTGTTCAACGATAAATCGAATCTGATTGTTCAACGCTAAAAAGACGAGAAATTTCGGTTGCTTGAGGCCATAGACAAGTTTTTTCTTGGTCAGATCGAAGCTTGTAAGAGCCTATATGGTAGCCCGAAGTTAGCCACTGGGTCCTACTGTCTATGGTCAAAACCCAGCTATGGCTAACATTACTCGCTATGGGTTGGCTGAGATTGGTACGTTGCTTGTTGTAAGCTAAGTTAGAATGCGAAAACCAATGTCAAGCAAAAAGAAAATGATTTTCCAAAGACGTAAAATTGAACCTAACCTATTAAATTTTTATATATGAAACTGTCTGTGGCGCAACCTTCGTTCTGTCAGCTAGCTTTAAAACTAAGCTATGCCTCTCAATACGCAAACTTTTTGTACAATAACAGTTGTGGTTTTATCCATTGTAAAAAAGATTGTTTAACAGGCTCTAGCCTCTTGTGGTCTAGGCGCGGTGCTCTCTAATGTGCCAGCGGCCCAGGCTCGATTCCAATTTGCAGTCACATTAATTTGGGGCTGCGTTGAAATCACGGATTGGGTCTGCTTGTGCAATTAACACCATTGAGGGCCAACCCCAAGGCACATACATTAATGTGCACATGCATAACGATAAATAAAGTTAGGGCAGCTGTACACACCTGTGTGTGTGTGTGTGTGCCTGTGCGTATGACTGCGTACGTATCCGCGCGCTTGTGTGCCTGCTCAGGGGAGTCGGCAGAATGGCCCCTGTTGCTACTATATCTTATGATGTACTTGGGATTGACTCCCCGTTGTTAAGGCAGACCTCCTCGCCTCTTGAGCAACCAAAAAATTATTACACTAATTAATTTCTCCTTAACCTACCTAAGTTTCTAAGTTAAACACGAACATCCTGAATAACGCAGGTGAAATTAACAAACACAATTATGCTTCCTTGAGAACTCAACTGCTCTGGGTAATTATAGCAAACCCCGTAAAGCTTTAACAAACCTATAAAACTACTAACAGTAGCGTAAGAGCAGATTTGCGTTCTCTTTAGCGACTACGAATGAATAATAGTGATGACAAATAAAGCCCAAACCAGTGTCTCAGTAGCATCGCATTGATTTATTGCAATTGCAAGTACACAGAGAATTCAACCAATTATTTTGGTTTTCGATCATTTTATATGCTCAATTATATTTCTAATGCGTGTGTAGACAAAATGGCAAACACAGGGTACAGACAGACACGTGACACAAAAGTACACTCAGCAATATGAGTAAAGTTTCCACACCGAAAACAGTGCCTTCTCAGATCTCAAATGATGCAATTCACACAATACGCTAGCGGTTCTCGTCTTAAACTGTGAAGGATGCAATTTGCGTCACAAGGAGGCCCTAACTTAGGCTGGTGAGGAGGGTGTGGAGTAGCGCAATGGCTAGACTTGGATTCGGTGTGGAAACTTGCTACAGATACAGATACAGGTAGAATTAACTGAGGCAAACAAGCAGAATATAATAGTTATCATTACGCCAATAAGATATTTGTGCACTTGAGTAGAGTGTCTCGCACAACACAGAGAACTATCTATATGTATAAAATAAACAGACTGTAAGTATAGATAAGGTAAAGTGTAATTTTATATTAAAACAAATTTGATCTACATATACTGTTACCTATGTACACATGCTATAGAGTTTTGCAGACTAAAGACACTGAACTAATTAAATCCGACACAAAAATAAGTTCACATTACTACTTCTAGTAAGCGAAGAATCAAGATCAATAATTTACTTAAAATTTAGTGTCACTTCATAGTTGGGATTATGAAGAAGTCAGCAAAAGACGCAATCAGAAACAGTTTTATCTGACACCGAAATGAGATTCGATGGTTTCAACAGCAGTTTTTGTGGTAGATAAGGGGCGATTCTCAGATGGTAGATAAGGGGCGATTCTCAGATGGTAGATAAGGGGCGATTCTCAGATGGTAGATAAGGGGCGATTCTCAGATGGTAGATAAGGGGCGATTCTCAGATGGTAGATAAGGGGCGATTCTCACATAGTAGATAAGGGGCGATTCTCACAGTAGATAAGGGGCGATTCTCATAGTAGATAAGGGGCGATTCTCATAGTAGATAAGGGGCGATTCTCATATAGTAGATAAGGGGTGATTCTCATATAGTAGATAAGGGGTGATTCTCATATAGTAGATAAGGGGCGATGCTCATATACTAGATAAGGGGCGATGCTCATATAGTAGATAAGGAGCGATTCTCATATGGTAGATAAGGGGCGATTCTCATTGGTGGCTTTAGATTGTTATTTTAAGCAGCAGATGATAACTTCAATCGGACACATAAATAAAAAGATTTGACAATGAATTAAAAAATCTCGACTTCAATACGAAAAGTTTGCAGACAGACAAAAATCAATAATCCATACCTCCTGCAGTGCGCAAGCAATTCAAGTGGCTGATCACGATAAATAATAAATACGGTAGGTTATTCAACCGCTAATCACGGCACAGGTGCCGGAGCCACGGGCAGTTTAGTCGGAGTTGTCGGAGTTGCCGAATCGGCGCCAATATGAAGAGTGCGCGGCTTCAATGCCACGTACAGCACGGCCCCGATCACCAGCAGCATGACGCCGAGAATGAGCAGCAGCAGAGCTCGATTCTGCACCACTCGGCGCATCATACCGCCCAGTATGCGACTGCTTGAGCCCAGGTCTTGATTAGTGGATTTAAGCTTGTCCCTACTGCGGGTCAGGGTCTCTCGTTGGCTAGCCAAGTCAGCCAGAATGTCCCTGCCAACTCGCTCGGTCTCATACACACTGCCGAGGCCTTCTTCCATGCGCCGGCCGGTTCGTTCTAACCGTTCCGTGTTGTCAAGCAGGCGCGCCCGGTACTCAGAGGCCGCGTGATAATTGTTATCGTCGGCGCCTGCGGTTTTTATTGATGAGTTTATTTAACTTTGTTGTCAGTGTGAGTGGTTGCAATAAAACAATTATTATGCTACTTAATAAGTAACAACTGAGGGCATCACACTCCCTGAAGGACTTGGGTGCCACCCTCCCTGAAGGATCTGAGGAAATCTCAATCCCTGAGGATCTGGGTGTCACCCTCCCTGAAGTATCTAAGGGCATCACACTCCCTGAAGGACCTGGGTGCCACCCTCCCTGAAGAATCTGAGGAAATCTCAATCCCTGAAAATCTGGGTGTCACCCTCCCTGAAGTATCTAAGGGCATCACACTCCCTGAAGGACCTGGGTGCCACCCTCCCTGAAGAATCTGAGGAAATCTCAATCCCTGAGAATCTGGGTGTCACCCTCCCTGAAGTATCTAAGGGCATCACCTTCCCTGAAGGATCTGGGTGTCACCCTCCCTGAAGTATCTAAGGGCATCACACTCCATGAAGTATCTAAGGGCATCACCCTCCCTGTAGTATCTAAGGGCATCACCCTCCCTGAAGTAGCTAAGGGCATCACCCTCCTTGAAGTATCTAAGGGCATCACCCTCCCTGAAGTATCTAAGGGCATCACCCTCCCTGAAGTATCTAAGGGCATCACACTCCCTGAAGGATCTGGGTGTCACCCTCCCTGAAGTATCTAAGGGCACCACCTTCCCTGAAGGATCTGGGTGTCACCCTCCCTGAAGTATCTAAGGACATCCCACTCCCTGAAGGATCTGGGTGTCACCCTCCCTGAAGTATCTAAGGGCATCACCTTCCCTGAAGGATCTGGGTGTCACCCTCCCTGAAGGATCTGAGGGCATCACACTCCCTGAAGGATCTGGGTGTCACCCTCCCTGAAGGAACCCAGTGCATTACCCTCCGTGAAGCCGTGAAGGACATGAGGGCGTCAACCTACCTAATGGATGAGACACAAAAAAAACTGATATTAAAACCTTACCTGAAGAGAATAATTCATCTCGTTGCTGCTGCCTCTGCGCGAAGTCTTTAGCCTGTTTAAAATCATTCTCCAACTTTTTCTGCTCAGCGGTGTAACTCTGCAATCTAGTGGAGTACTTCTGCCTGATTGAGGGCGGCTGCGAGCGAGTCTCCAATTCCAATTGTTCCAGAGTTTCGCGAGCTTCTGCAAACAGGCGCTCGGCTTGGGACTCCGCTGACTGGCGTTCGTCTGCGGGGTGTCAGGTGCTTTTGATGTTATTTAGGGGTGATGTCAGTTGCTTCTGATGTGGTCTAGGGGTGATGTCAGGTGCTTCTGATGTGGTCTAGGGGTGATGTCAGGTGCTTCTGATGTTATCTAGGGGTGATGTCAGGTGCTTCTGATGTTATCTAGGGGTGATGTCAGGTGCTTTTGATGTTATCTAGGGGTGATGTCAGGTGCTTCTGATGTTATCTAGGGGTGATGTCAGGTGCTTCTGATGTTATCTAGGGGTGATGTCAGGTGCTTCTGATGTTATCTAGAGGTGATATCAGGTGCTTCTGGTGTTATCTAGGGGTGATGTCAGGTGCTTCTGATGTTATCTAGGGGTGATGTCAGGTGCTTCTGATGTTATCTAGGGGTGATGTCAGGTGCTTCTGATGTTATCTAGGGGTGATGTCAGGTGCTTCTAATGTTATCTAGGGGTGATGTCAGGTGCTTTTGATGTTATCTAGGGGTGATGTCAGGTGCTTTTGATGTTATCTAGGGGTGATGTCAGGTGCTTCTGATGTTATCTAGGGGTGATGTCAGGTGCTTCTGATGTTATCTAGGGGTGATGTCAGGTGCTTTTGATGTTATCTAGGGGTGATGTCAGGTGCTTCTGATGTTATCTAGGGGTGATGTCAGGTGCTTCTGATGTTATCTAGGGGTGATGTCAGGTGCTTCTGATGTTATCTAGGGGTGATGTCAGGTGCTTCTGATGTTATCTAGGGGTGATGTCAGGTGCTTCTGATGCTATCTAGGGTGATGTCAGGTGCTTTTGATGTCATCTAGGGGTGATGTCAGGTGCTTCTGATGTTATCTAGGGGTGATGTCAGGTGCTTCTGATGTTATCTAGGGGTGATGTCAGGTGCTTTTGATGTTATCTAGGGGTGATGTCAGGTGCTTCTGATGTTATCTAGGGGTGATGTCAGGTGCTTCTGATGTTATCTAGGGGTTATGTCAGGTGCTTCTGATGTTATCTAGAGGTGATATCAGGTGCTTCTGGTGTTATCTAGGGGTGATGTCAGGTGCTTCTGATGTTATCTAGGGGTGATGTCAGGTGCTTCTGATGTTATCTAGGGGTGATGTCAGGTGCTTCTGATGTTATCTAGGGGTGATGTCAGGTGCTTCTAATGTTATCTAGGGGTGATGTCAGGTGCTTTTGATGTTATCTAGGGGTGATGTCAGGTGCTTTTGATGTTATCTAGGGGTGATGTCAGGGCTATTTGATATCATCCAGGGGTGATGCCAGGTGTTATGCTGATATATTCTAATATGTCATCTAATCTCTAAGGTGTACTGTCAAGTGCAAATCAGGGACTTTAGGGTCAATTAGTTTTTATACAATAGATTAGCCAATAGGAAATATATACCTGGATCGGAAATTCGAGATATCTGATTAATTTTACTAGTAATTTCGGCAATAGTTATGCCAAACTGCTGCTCATAAGTCTCCAGTAAAGACATGATGATTAAAGTCTTGTCAAAAATCTTTTCTTCAAATGTGCTGCAATGAAACAAGCAGATAGAAAATTTAAACAAGTCCTTGAATTGGTCTAACACCTGAATAAATTAAATAAAAAAGTATAGATTGGTGCTACAAAGAACTTTTTTTATTGTTGTTTTATATATCTAGTATAGGAGTCTAATATTTAGGACAAGACACAAAATGAGCAAGGGAAATGTTTTATACATCATAGATCATATTATTTTAAGGTTAAGGAACAGAAATGCAAGTTAATGTTAATATGTAAGGTTATTAGAAGGATTTTTCATTTTATGGAAAAATGAATACATCCACAATGCCACAAATGGCAGAAACCTAGAGCTATTCTTTGATAATAAGTTCTAAGAAAAATACTACAGTTTTTATACTTTACATTAAATTTAGCCTCAATTTCAGTGTTAATATGAGTAACAATTTACTTAAATAACATACATGCACAACCTTGGGATTCACCCAGCCATTTATATTGGCAACACACACATGTAAGTCGCTATTGGCTGAGAGCAGTCGTGTGACTACTATTCTGCCCAATAGCGACTTACATGTGTGTGTTGCCAATAGAAATGGCTGGGTGAATCCCTAGGTTGCACCTAAGCATGTTAAATAATATTGTCTATGCAACCTAGTTTTGACCAATGCAAATTAACTTTCCTTTAATTCTTTATGCAAATTAGTTTGCTCTTTTTGAAACTTGTTTATTACCTTTTAGTTATTTAGTAGACTGCTGAAATACATACTTTAAAAGAAACAAAAATGTAAAATAATTATGAATAAATATTATACCATATACTATATTTTAGGGACTCTAAAAAATTCTGAAAGACATTTTAGTAATTTTGTTATTTTACTTGATAATCTTACTTGTCTATATAAATACTTTTTAAAGATTGGGTAAGTAATAAAAATTATAAGATTTTATTCTAATTTTTTTGTGATGCACTATTATATATTCAGTTCAACTACATTTGAAGCTCAACTTTAATTTTTTTATTAGGCCTATAAATTAAGATCATGGCATGCATATCCCAAAATATATTTAAGACCAAAAAACTTTTGGTCCCAATAAATGCCAGGTAATACCCTTAAATTTTAACTCAAATCTACTTCAATACTTTGAAATAGCCCCAATCTACTCTAAAGTACAAAATAAAAGTAAAAAAGTTTTTAAGTTTAAATAAACTTTTTTCTAAATCAAACAAAATTAAAAATGCAGGATACTTAACTTAACAATAGCTAGGCCTATTAAAATGTTGCATTAGCTCTATTAAGGAGTAATAGCTAAAGTTCTAGAACCAGAACCCATTTTCTAATGGCTATAGATCTGGCAATGCCTCCTACTAAAGGCAGTAAGAGAATATAGAAATTTGACAGCTTTTAGTGGCAGCTTTAGGAAACTAGAAAATAGGAATTAGAATAGCCCTACAACAGCTGGTAACAGTAATGGGGATATTATTATTAAAGAAATTACACTACAACATAAAAAATATATTATTAACACAATGTTTCTGCTGTGTCATGTATCTATATGCTAAGATATTACATTTATATACATTAAAAAAGGCAAGTAGGCCCTTTACCATGCCTTGTTATATGCTGAAAAATCCTAGCATATAAGTTGCCTTCCAAACTATGGCTTTTAATAGAGTCTTGGCACTTTTTTCAATGTTGATCTTAGTTTTAAGATCTAAAAAGTCAAGATTTGTAACTGTGAGTATTGTTGATTACAATATTATTTTATCTATATTAGATAAACATCAAAACAAGTGACCAAGGCCTATTAAGTTCAATATTAGGGCCTATATAATATACTATTTGTTTTTCCTTTTATTAAAAACTTCCTATTGGTTGACCTATCTCTTGCCCCACTCTCTAGTATTTTATTTAGCATGCCATATTTATTAACTAAACTTTTTTGTCATGTTTTATGCTTATTTTCTTCACCCCTTGTTTTCTTGTTTCTTTTGTTATAAGAAATCTTATAACTTATCTTATAACTTATATAACTTATATCTATAAATTATCTTGTCTTAATTTATTTGCAGTCTTAATTTATTTGCAGTCTTAATTTATTTGCAGTCTTAATTTATTTGCACCACGGTGCAGATAAATGCCGCTACCTCCTCGTGGTCAGAGCAGAGAGCCGCGCTTAACTGCTGCGGTGGCCAAATGCGGCAGGACCAAGCGAGGGCAGCGGAGCGCCCGTCGGCGTGTTGAGCGCCGGCATGAGCGGAACCGACGAGGCCGGCTGCGTGGCGCCGCCCGTCGAGCTGCCGCGCGGGTCCACTCGGATCCTCCGGGTGGCGCCGGGGACCGTGAGGCTCAACTGCATCGAGCCCCAGCCATACCACAGGGCATGCTTCGGGTCGGGACGCTGAACTGCCGCACTCTCAAGGCTGCTTGGCGTAGAGGGGTGCTGGCGAAGCTGGCGTACGACCTGAGCTGCGACATCATCTCGCTGCAGGAGGTGTCTATCAAGGCCGACCCGGGACTTCATTGTGAGGACTTGGGCGCCAGGTGGACCCTCTACTATACTTCTGCGGACCAGCGAGGCCGTGGAGGAGTTGGAGCGCTGATCGGGCCGAGGCTGCAGCAGAGCTGTCGCTGCGTCTCCCTGTCCCCTCGGTTGCTTCGGATCGACGTCCGGCTACGCGGTCGGAATGCTCGCCTGTTCTGCGCGTACGCGCCCCCTGCCACACGCCCTGACGAGGCTCAAGAGTTTTTCGAGCAGCTCTCAGTGCAGGTAGAGGCGACGGCGCAGCGTGACACAGCGGTCGCCCTCGGAGACCTGAACGCAGTCCTGCGTAGGTCCAAGAGGTCGCTGTTCGTGACGCCACGCGGGAACAACAACACCGAGGCACTGGAGGACTTCCTGGAGAGGCAGGACATGGTGTCGGCCAACACCCGCTTCTGCAAGCCACTGAGCGGTCTCGCAACCTTCGTGGGCTGCAAGCGGAGGCGACGGAACGCGCGTGGCAGGAACGCAACCCGGAGACAAGCACAGCTCGACCACGTGCTCGTGCGTTTCCGCGAGCGTCGTCGCGCCGTCAACTGCCGAACCATCACGCCGCTGGCTCTGCGGTTCGATCACCGGCTCCTCATCTGCGACCTCAACCTTCGCGATCCGCTCTACCGTCCGCCGAAGCGGCCACCGCGGCGCTAATACCGCGCGCTCAGAGCCACCGATACGCAGCGTCGCTTTGCTAGCGCCTTTAACACCGCGCTGGGCGACAAGCGTGGAAGTGCCGAGTATGCGATAGTGTGCGCTGCAGTCAGAACCGCCGCGGAGCAAGCAGTCCCGATGATGCAACCGGCTCAACGTGGGCAGCCGGTCTGGCAGGACGACCCTGCGATTCAGGCAGCGAGGGAAGATCTGGAGAAGCTCCGCTTGAGCAGGCGACCAACCCGCGAGGCAGAGGCAGCTCTGGCAGCTGTCTACCTGCAGCGCCAACAAGCGGCTGTCGATGACGCCATTCAGGCTGTCTCTGCCGCTGGGCCCGATGCCAGAGGGCGCGTGGCCTGGTCCGCCATCAACGCTCTGACGGGACGAAAGCGGCGCAATCCGCTGAACCTGGCTGGTGACACGCCGGACGAGCGTAGGAACGAGCTGCGCGAGTTCTTCGCCGCCATCGTCAACGCGCCGCCACCCCCGCTGCCAGACAGTCTGACGCTGCCGCCGGAGACGCCGCTGCCGGCAGAGGAGAGTTTCAGCGTAGCCCCAGTCAACGCAGCCGACGTTGTCAAGCTCGCCCAGCAGTCACCGGGTGGGAAAGCGCTGGGTCCGGACGAGGTGCCCATCGAGGCGCTGCGCATCCCCTGTGTGGCCGCTGAGGTCGCCAGAGTGATGAACCGCGTGCTCTTCGGTGAGGCGGCGCCCAACGAATGGACCACGGCGCACATCGTCGCTGTTCCAAAGAAGCCGGGCACCACTAGGCTTGAAGACCATCGAGGCATCTGCCTTCAGTCCTGTGCAGCGAAGCTGTTCAACCGGATGCTGCTTTCGCGGTTGCAGCCCGTGCTGGATCCGTACCTGCGCCCAGAGCAGAACGGGTTCCGGCCCCATCGCGGCACAGTGGCGCAGATCCTGGCTCTTCGCCGAGTCATCGAGGAGGCGCGGATTCGTCAGTCGATCCTGATTTTAATCTTTATTGATTTCAAGAAGGCATTCGACTCGGTTGTCAGAGCCGTGCTTCCAATGGTGCTCCGCGCGTACAACGTGCCTGAGCAGCTGATCTCCGCCATCATGGCGATGTACCGTGATACGACAGCTGCTGTGACAACACCGGACGGCCTATCGGACTCCTTTGAGACATCCTCCGGAGTGCTTCAGGGAGATACGCTGGCGCCTTTCCTGTTCGTCCTGGTGCTTGACTGGGTGCTGCGGACTGCTCTTCCTACCGACGACGACGGTTTTCTGCTGCAGCGACGCGTGGGTCGACGTCAACCGGAGAAGCGGCTCAGCGTGCTTGGCTACGCCGACGACCTCGCCCTGCTGTCCTCGACCGTCGAGGGCGCCCAACGGCAGCTGGACAGGCTGGTTGCCGTTGCGGCGAGTGTCGGCCTGGTGGTCAACACGCAGAAGACCGTTGTGCTCTGCGTGCCGGACGACATCGAGGCTGCAATATTTTGCCGAGGCGCTGACGGGCAGGCGACCGAACTCCCGCGATGTCAGCAGTTCGTCTACCTCGGCGGTCTGGTTCCAGACGCTCGCGAGGACCTGCGACGCCGCCGCGGGCTTGCCTGGGCTGCCTTTCGTTCTGTGAGGGCAGTCCTGCAGTCCGAGGCCCTACCGGACCGCCAGAGGGCGGCGCTGTTCCAGGCGGTAAACGAGACCGTCCTGCTGCACAACGCCGAGACCTGGACGCTGACGGACTCACTCGAACAGCAAGTCAATGCGGCGCACGCTGGTCTGCTGCGCGCCGCCTTCAACATCGCCGTCGAGCGAGTCACCAACGCGGCACTCTATCGCCGCGCTGGCCTGCCACGTCCAAGTGATCTACTGCGCCGTCGGCGACTCCAGCTCGCAGGCCATCTCATCCGCGCCGAGTCGTACTGCCCACAGCCGGTGCAGGAGGTGCTGCTGCTCACGCTGCAGGCACCCTACCGGCGAGGTCAAGCGCGAACTCGGCGTTACGTCGACTGTCTGCTGGCTGACGCCGGCGCCCCGGACACTGCCGGTGGCGCGGCCTTTGTTCGCGCCTAAGCCATGAAGCGCGCCCTGTGACGCTGACTTTTACCATCATGACAGCGTATTTTGTTGTTTGTTGTTGTTGTTTTGTTATGTTTCTAGTTTTGTTTTAATAGTTTGATAGCTCATTAATTTGCACCCTTGGCATTGCCTGAAATCTATCTCTTGCTAGTTTTAAAAACAACTAATAGCCTTTTTATTAAACTGCTGCATAAGCAATATTGATTCAGCCATTAATAATCAGCAATAACCAATATTTATTTTCATTATTTAGTCAAAGCATTAAGGGGACTGTAGCCTAGCAGTCTAGTGTAGGCTCTGGTGTGCCAGCAACCCAGGCCCCTATTGGAATAAGTTTAAAAAACCTGCAGATGCACAACACAGATGCCAAAATTGTGCCTTTAAAAGTGTAACGCAACACCAAATTTTGTTGCCTAGGGGGGGGGGGGGAGCAACGCGACATTAATGTCTATTTACTGAATGACCAAGGGGGAGGGGGAGAATTCACTTAAATTGACAATTCCAAAATCATATCTTGAATAATTTGCCTATGGGGCATTAAACAACTAAATTAATCTTAACTCCAAGCAAGCTCTGAGATTTCAACATTTTGTAATACAAAATTACAGTGGTGGTAGTGCTACTCTACTGATAGTAACAGACTAAGCAAATTGACATACATTAATTTATATGTCAAGACCTTGGTGTCTACTATCTAAATGACTATGCCTTTTAATGACTGCTCAATTGCGATTAGGACTAATCTCCCCTGGAATTGAGGACACGAGCAGCTGAAGTAAACAGGAGAAAATTTTGTTATAACTTGTCTGAGCAATTTTCTAGAATTATTTTTGCAAACTCAATGCTGGCAAAAATTCAAAAGTTTAAAACCATCCCACCTCATTGGTGATAGCAACCAACCAACCAACTTTTACTCGCCAAAAATTTATTTTCTCTGCACCATCTCAATATTGTCCAACCCTAAAAATCTTGGGTTTAATATATATTAGCCATTATAAAGTTTCTACTTTATTATATTAATAAATTGCACTGCTGGAATAGGTCTACCATTTCCAGTGCTAGATCCATAGCTATTAGCATTAGAAAATAGGTTTCAGTGCCAGAACTCTGGCTAGCCATTGTCTTATAGTCTATATAAACATTGAAATGGATGCAACAGACCACAATGGACTACAATGGACTACAAAGGACCTTAAAAACTGTTTATAGCATTCTATAACTGTCTATAACTACTATAGACTTTAAACAAAATAAAATTGTACCTAAAAGACAAAGTAGGGCCTATAATAAATATTAGATTCCTGTCTATGCCTTAGCTATTAGATTATTTTTATATTTATTGCTTTTGTATATTCTTTGATTTTGAATTGAATATAGAATGACACTACACTACAGTGACAAGAGAGTGACATTATACAATGTGACAAGAAAGTGACATCATATAGTGTGAAAAGCAGAGTTTAATGCAGGAAAACATTACAAGACCTTATTTGATTTGTATACTAGGTTTATGGTGCAATAGGCCTTCTTCTTTTAGTAGTTTACATTTCTTAGAAAAGGTATAAATTCAAAAAAAGCTATTATTTTGTTTTACTACACGAATATTTTGTATACTTTGTATATTTTATATATTCTTTATATTACTTTTTGTTTGAAATGACAGGAAAAATTATACTATAAATAGAGACCATTTGAGAGCCTAGCAAACCAACGTGCTAACTTGCTTTTATTTGTTCCTTGTTGAACAATAAGCAATTCTCAGTTGAGAAGAAATTCTATCAGCCTTGAGCTTGTATTTGCTCGTGTTACTTATTTCGAGTAGTGGATAGTAGTTTAGGAGTTGCCCCAAGATTGGGAGTTCAGTCCGTTCTCAGAGAACAAGAAATCCTACCATAGGGTAGAGAACTCTAGGCTTGGAGTCTGAGAAACCCGCCTCAGGGCAGAATACCCAGCAAAGTGCGCTGTGACCCTCTGATCCCAGGAACGCCCAGGACTGAGAATAATACCTTTAGAGGAGTATAGGAATAAGGATAGACAGTGCCTAGAAGACCGCTCAGGCCAGAAAGTACAGTAAAAAGTACAGACGCTACCAATAAGAGTACATACGCTACCAATAGAAGTACATACGCTACTAGTAAAAGGCAGGTAATAACCAGCAATATTAACAAAAGGGAATAACCCCTGTAACAGCTTGGTGGCAGCTAGTAAGGCTAGCAAAAGAATAAATAAGAGCCCTGGGACAATGGCAATACAAAAATTTTTCATTTGACACAATGTATCTGCTGCCATATATGCCAGGATATACCCTGATGTACACTAAAAATGGTAAGACCCTTGTTGTATTTTGGGAAATCCAGGCGTACATTTTACCTTTAAACTATAGGGGTGATGGTCATTTTGTCAACTGGCATTTCATCAACTCGGTAGAGGCGACTTTACTGGTGGTTGACAAAGTGACCAATGCCTAGGTCTTTCCCATTTGCTTGTTGATGAAGTGACCAAAACTGCCATTATATGAATGATATATAGTTCATATAGCAGCGTAGCTTACAAATACAATAGTTATTATATCTATGAATTTATTTTAATAATTACCTAATTTTATTTGAAACGAAATCTCAAACTTTGCAATTTTGTTACGCAGTTGTTAACTATATGCCCATTATATATATAATTGATAGGTTAAATGCTTCTATGCAAATATTCTAGATGCAAATGCGCTACCTATGCACACTCTATACTATATATTATCATATAAATTTTAATGTGTGATTGACATTGATATGATTATAAATGTAATGGTTAATTTGGAATGCTTTTTATATATATTTTTAAAATATACCATGTAGAGTGGACCATTTCAAGCATTATAATATTTGGTCTAGTACTTATCAACTACTCCTTAATAAATTTCTACATGTACATCCAAAAATTTGTCATGCAAATGTGTAACATCGGGATATCAACCGCGTCATACTACACACATTTCAAACACCTAAGTGAATTATTGTTTGTTAATGTATAGTTAGAGATATCAATCGAAGCCGGCAGATGTTGCGCAGAAGGGTATCTATAGCTATATTAATTAGCCTGTCGACTTAGTCATTTCAGGGTTCAGTTTTAGCTGTTTTGCGGCTGCGGGGGTTAGTTTATTGGCAGTTGACAAAGTGACCAAGGTTTGAGAGTTGAGACCACTTCATTGGCTAGTTGACAAAACGACCAATGCAAAAGCTGAGTTGACAAAATGGCCAGTTGACGAAACATCAGTTGACGAAATGACTAGGACCCAAACTATGGTAGGCCTAGGCCTAGACATAAATCAATATAAAATTAAAGACTTAATTAGTCAAAACAAAATGCCAGCTATGCAGCTAACATCAATATCAATTAGGCCTAAAGCAAACGATGTGCAACACAACTGTAGCTACTCGCCTTTGCAAGTCTACAGCTGAGCTGCAGTCTTAGTCTCTGTCTCTTGCCTAGTCTAAGCAATTGCCAATTGTGTCTATTTAATTTGCAAAAATGGACAAATTATTATATAATTAACTTAAAATTAACTTAACTAAGAAACACGTTCATCTGTTTGAAAAAAAGATACCCTTTTCAGACAACTCGAGTCAAAAACACCAGTCGAACTGTGTCAGCAAAAGTTAACCTTAACAACATTTTATAGATTAAAATTATTTGTGTCTTGTGTTGTGTCTAGGGTGTCTACTGTAATGAGGTGAGAGAGGTGACGTCAACATCGGATCCGTTTGCCAATTTTTAAGGTTTTTTCTAAGAAAGTATACAGATTATAACAGAATCTGCATGAATTCTAAAAAAAAGATGTTATAATGTTTTTTTGTTTATGAACGATAACTTAAAAACAGTAAGGCAAATAAAATATGAAGCTTTAGAGAACAAAAAGTGCTGTTTAATTCTTAATTTAATATAGGTAAAAAATATTTATATAAGTTAACTGACTGACCCGAGCGGGCCGGCCAGGATGTAAATATTTGAAGAAGACTTGAGTCACAAAATAACTCACATGTCTAAAGGACCTACATTTTAATGTTTAGCCATAGGCCTATAAAGTTGTTAGTTATACAATTCTTATGCAAAATTATAGTTCTAATTCTGGGAAGTGTGTATTCTTGGACATCGTATTTGTATAGCCCCCCCCCTACGTACTAGGCCGCCTAGGCCAATGTTGGACTTGGACCTTGGCTAGGACCCACCGTTTTATTATTGATAGGCTGGTATGGTAGGCCTTAAGTAAGAAAAACTCTTATTTAGGTCTAGGGAGGCTAGCTACTTCTTATAACTATAAGTCCTATGCCTACAAAGTACAAATTGATCTAACAAATGATCAAATGCCTAGCCTATAGCTAGTCTAGGTCTATAGGCATAGGCCTAGGCCTAGGCCCTACTTGACTATTTAGACTTTGGCAAGGCCAAGAACAAGAAGTAGGCCTAGGACAAGGCTACACTTACAGTATACTTAGTCTTAAGAGTTTTACTACATTAGGCCTAGTTATAGCAATTTATGAATTTAGACAAGCCAATAGATAAATAAATACAATACAATAGATAATAAGATAAATAAATAGATAAATCTCTGTTACCAAATTTATTTGTTGCCAAATTGGTCAGCATCCATATTGAAAAGGGCCTTGAAGTTCCATGCATGGCCCTGAAGCAAGCCTTAGTATGGGCCTATTTGCTCTCTATGTTGTTTGTATGACATCTAGGTTGGTAAGATCAATTTGAAGTTTAGTCAATGATTTATAGTCAAGTGGTTGGGTAGCTAGTTATAAGCCTACCACTTGTCTGTGATGAGATGCAACCTAGATAAAATATACTATTGCACAAGTGGCAGGATATTGGTTGCACTATGATCCAATATAGCCATCATCATACATACAATGGTTAGAGCCCCTTTTAATTATCTCTACAACCTATTAACATGGTAAATATTAGTCTTGGTAGTTCTTGCAGTGAAAGAAATAGCTTTTATTAATTCTAATATCAACAGTAGGCTCTTTTAGCTGTAATAGATAGTATTATAGTCTTGTACTAACTGCAGATGTCCTGGGTGAAGTTTTGCTAGTCCACAATTGTCTAAATAGCAATGTTTTTGCAATGCTGCCAAGTATTTTCCTACTTGGCATACATAGCCCACTAGTAAATAACGTTGATTAGCTAGGTCATAGGCAAATGACTGGCCTCAAAGAAGGATCCCTTTTGGATTAATGCTTATGTCTAGCATTGAAAGCATGCCTAGTAGCAGCTATTAGTGAAAGAACCATTTTCCTATTTTGGTAGCTACATTGTCGGTTGACCATGCATGCAAGATTTCATTCTTGCACACTTATGCATGCAGGATGTCATTCCTGCACAAGCTTTATTCATGCGATTTATTCAAGATGTTCAGCAGTAACATGTCAAAAGCTTTTCAGAAACAGTTTATTTTAATGTTTTATAAAACCAAATTAAAAAATAAACAAATGCCATTACAGGGTGTCTGTGCTAAGTTAAATTTCATTTTCCAGGTTTTCCCAGCATTGAAACTGAAAATTAACAAATGGATTTCATAAGAAAATATAGATGCAGTCCTGCTAGTTAAAGTGAATCTCAACTACATTGGTGTCATCATGACTCATGAGCAACTATTTTCATTGTCTTGTGACCATCAGCTTGGATTTGAATCTTTTCCGTGTCACCAGCTTCTCTGGTGGCCACCAATGGCATGGATAAAGGGCTTGAGAAGCCAGTCATTTGACTGGCAAGTGACTCCATTAGGCAGGTGCTGATCTGTGCCATTTTGCTCTCTCTCTTTTTCCCCTAATGGATGTGGCGCTCAACTGAAGTGCTGACCTGCGGAAGGAAGCATTTTTATAAAGAAATAGTGAAGTAATGTACACAATACACATGTACACTCATATATTGCATATGATTTTAATTTAAAAAAAATATGCATAAACTCATTTTATTTAGTTTGACTTACCTTGTGCCCCATTGCCTTTGCGATTGTCTCAACAGCAACGCCAGCTTCATGCAGTTTGGTGACCACAGTTACAGGGACACAATAAGCAGTGTAAGTCTTGGAAAGTCTAGCACTGGCCAAAATTTGCTTCAGCATCGGACTAAGGCTGTTCACACCAACTGGCTGCTTGGTGTACCAGAGTCCACCCTATCTGATGACAGCTTTTGGTCTCAGAAAATAATCTTTACCATTCCACCCAGGAACCTTGCAAATCTTGGTGCAATATAGTCGGAATGCCTCAACAAGACAGCATGAAGAACCTGGAATTGCCACCATTAAAGCCTCTGTTGTCATTGCTCTCTTTGATGGCGAGTGAGCCACAAACATTCTTGCTAGCACTAGTCTTAATGAGTACCACTGTGGTACCATTTGCTAGACAAACTTCTTTGAATGAGTCCATGGTTAGGCCTCTGATCCACTTATGACCACAATTCCCAAAGTAGTAAAGAATATTAAAGTAAACCTCATTCTGAAGCTGAATAAGATCTTACCTCAGAAAGTAGTCAGTGAGTTTACATAGATTTTCAGCTTCTATGAGTAAATCACTAACATGTTGAATTCAACCCCTATTACAAATAAAGGTGCTACGGACATGCTTCAAGGTCAAATAATTAGCATTGTGGAATTATGGCTTAGCAATGATGTTCAACCCTCAAAGCTTCATAAAATGACAAAACAGCCTGGCCTGTAGACCCACTAGTATATTCGGCAAATAGTAGCTTCCATTTGGCTTCTTCACTTTTCAGTGATGCATAAAAATAGCAAAGGATTTTTGTAATCTTCACATAGGTGCTGTCATACATGCGCAACAGTTGGCCAAGTCAGCCGATCTGGCCGACTGATTTGGTGGCCAACCAAGAAAGTTGCAAAAATGCCCACCCAAAAATACAAAAAAAAATAAAGTAGTAGTAGGCTCATTCCATATAAGCATGGTCGTAACATGACAGGTTATTTTTACTTATAAAATGAAATCTAATAATAGAATATACTAAACCAATATTTTAAATGAAAGATTATTTTGTCTAGAATATATTTATAGAGTTTCATATAGATATCATCATTAGTATAGATGCTATTAAACCTTAAATGACACTTATGGTCGTAACGACAGGATTTTCGACATATAGAAACTAAAAGGTAAAAGTCTTATAACATTTTTCATTTTTGATATTTTGCAATACATTTTTAAAATTTGACTAAGAACATCTTTAGAAATCATACTCTTTTATTAGAATATATAAACTCAAAAGGCAACAAAGATACAAAAGAAAAGGCAGCCTTATGGTCGTAACATATTTTTTTCTGTCAATTCAGTAACTTTGAGGTACTAATACATTAAAAATATAATAGATTATTTGGTCACCAATGCTTTTATCTGATGATGCAAGTACTATACTTTTATCTATAGTTTGTTTCAACCTTCAAAAGCTTTCTATTTGTTTTTAAAAGGTACAAAATCTTAATGATGTCTTTTGCTTTGAAAAATGTCCAAATTTTTACAAAAATGACTTTTTGCCAATTGATAACATACTAATCCAATATTTTACCATTCCTTTATTCTTAGATTGTATATATTGCACAATATAAACATTTGGTAAAAAAATAGGCTAATTAGGCAATGGCAAGCAAAAATATTGACTTTTTTCTATTTTCCAAATATGTCCATCTTATATGGAATGAGCCAGTACTAAGTAGCTGATGAGGCATTTTGACTTAATAAGACAGTCATAGTTACGCCTGCCATTTACCCAAAGTTGCATTAATTTTGCCTTAGGGTTTTTTACATGTAAGTTGCATTTTTGGCCAAAAACTACGTCTCATTTTTGTTAAAACTAAGTTGCATGGCCGACCAAATTTTGGAGGTTGTGCTTGTATAGGTGCTGTCTTGAAATTCATTTGGAGTTTCTTTTCCAGTAGCCAAGCATTGTAGTGCTGGATAGCAGCCATCTCTTTTGCAATGCTGGACTTGCACTAGTTGTCCTTCTGCAATTGTATAGCTACACTTTCTAGCTCATCTAAGTTGCATAGCTTCTCCGGGTCTGCGTCTATCAGTTCTTGCAAGCCATTGCTATAAGCCACATCCAAAATGGGACTCTTGATTTCCAATCTTTGCATTTCTCTCTCCAGATTGCTCACTACAAAAGTGATATATATCTCGTCACGGGACATACTAGCTATTTCTGCAAACTGCATATCAATCAGTGGTGGCAAAAGATCATGATTTACGAGGGCAGCCATTTATCTTGGATGACAAAGAATAGACAATTAAAGCAACATGTAAAAATAGAAGCTCAACAACAATGTGCAGTATATTTAAATTTCAAAGTTAGAGAGGTGGGGGCTCCTTTTACGCTCATAAAACTGGCATTGCGTTGTGGAGATAAGAGAACTGATTGTGAGGTAAGAACTGAGGACTGATAGATAAATTAGACAGTATACTATCGTGGAATTTAATGAACTTCTTTAGGCTGTCTCACTTATGGTATATTTCATAGCCATCAATTATCAATCATTCCCTAGACCCAACTAGACCCTCACTGCGTCTGCCATAAAATATTTCTTACCTTTAGCTGCACCTCTCTGTCTGACACCCCTTTCCGTGCACAGCTAGCCCTAAAAATAAGTTAATTTGTCTATCTAGACCTTATCCAATCGATTGCTGTAGCTCTGGTCAGATTCATACCAGAGAGAGAGGGAGCCCTTTTATATAGTCAATTATTTTGATATGTGCAGCATTTTGATAAAACTTCTTAATGTTAGTATACGGGGGTTCTGCCCCTTGACCCCTCTCTGAGCACTCATTCAAATTTATGATGCAACTTAATAGTCAATTGACAGTGGGATTCCAACATGCCAACTCGTGCATCAATGGCAAAAGCACAAGTGCGCTTTGCTTCATGCACTTGTGCTTTTGCCATTGACACACTCATCAGTATACTGGAATCATTCATTGATAGCTGCCTAGGATAGGTGGCACAGCATTGTCGGTTGGCCAGTAGGTGGTACATAGCCAACTAATAAATCATCACTTTGTTGGTGGCTATTATTATAATCGAATTGCACATTGTTAGGTTAAAGTTGCATAGGTCTGCTGCAGGTTATGTATCTGCAATAGGGATTAAAGTAGTGGTTATAGCAGTGTGTCTAACCATGATTAAAGAAGAGTTATTGATCAATATTAACAAAGTAAGCTAGGCAAAAAATCTCTTAGAATCCTAGACCCTTTCCTCCCTTCTCTTTCCTTTTCCTCTTTTTTCTCCAATTTTATATCAAGTTTGAAGTCTTTATGTGGAGCAAACTTATGGCAGCTAAATTTAAGCCAATTTAAAACCTCTTACACATCTAGGCCAAGATTAGGAAGGAAAATGTGAGCAAAGTTTAAATTGGCTTTTATGACAAAAAAGCAAACTAGCTTCAAAAGTACATAACATCAATCAGGATTAACTTTGAGACTTGAATTTTACAAAATTGTGTCTAACTAGTTGAAGACTATTTGTGTCAAATTTAAAGATAATTGGTATTAGTGGAGTAGCACTATGAAGGATTTAGTGAAAAATTGCACTTTTTGTCCATTTTTTTGCACTTTTAGGTAAGAAGACAATTTTTAGTATATGGAAGTCTTAAACTTAGGAAATTCTAAGGTAACCTAAAGATAGTTTAGGGTAGATACAAAATTTGTTGTAATAAAATAAAGTTGTTTGGAAGTCTATATATAGCAAAGTAATTTAAACACTAACATACAGAAACAGTTATTATTTTTATAGATACATGTAAATATAAAATTTAAAATAAATGGTATTATATTATATTATATATTATGAAACAGATTTCTAATTTCTATAATGGTAAACCAGCTTTTTTCTAACATTGCAATTAGTCTAGTTGAAAACCAAATAAGAAAATAAATTTAAATAAGTTAATTTTCTTTTGCATTGGCTTAGATACAATATACCCTAGGCATCTGGATATAATAGGAAAATGTTGCTACCTATTCTATTAAGCCTAGGCAACCATAGGTAGTTATTGTTTTTTTCTCCAGGGGCATCTGACAGTAGTAGTGTCTGCTACTTGGTCCCCTATGCAAGAGTTGTGGAGGTAAATAGTTGCTTGTCTAGTAGCCTTTAACTGGTAGAATTCTTTAAAGCAAACATCTAGGTAAGCAAAGATGGATCATCACTAAAAGAATGGGTATTTTTCTTAGTGGTAGAAATGCCCAAGATGGTCATGGCTACCATCCTGATGTCCTTGAGGTTGAGTCCAAGTATAGTGCTGTGATAGGCAAATAAAGGATAGAGGACAACTGCCTAGGATTGCTATCAGTTGAGGCATTCATTAGCCCACTTCTCCCTGTGTCTACATGTCACCTTCTGGCTAATCTGAGGGGCGACAATGCAATGGGAGTAGGGGCCACACACAAGGGACCAGAAAAATACTTAGTCAAGCCAGCCCCCCCCCCCAACCCTAGTCAGGCCATCAAGCAACCTGTTGTAAAGGATTTTTGACTTTTTGCTAAACTGTGGCAACAAAAATCATTTTTTCTTAGCTTTTGGGTCAGCTGCAGAACTAACATTTCTGTTCTAGTCAAAACTAAATTGAATAGCCAGTGTAATTTTAGAGGTTGCTTTGTGTCAATTTTGCTAGGCTACTTAAAAAAGGAATTGTAGTAAGTAGCATTGCTAATCATGCTAACCTAAAATGCCATTTTTTTACCAATTCTATCCTTCAGCTTATTGCTAACAGATTAAAGTTATAATAAAAACACTGAAACCAATTGTAACCATGTCTGCTGATCAGCCTTTGAAAAATTATCCTAATGAAGTTGAGGTGCAGCCGCCTCCATATCCGGCAGAAGCTTACACTGACTGTCCGCAAAAGGCTGGCGCTGCTCAGGCTCAGGGCTCGGGTACAGGGGGCATAAAAAATGAAGGCTTTAGTAACCAGCCTGGATCTACTGGTGATGTGGAATCTGGCGCCACCAATGAAGTTGGCGAATTCGCTATCCGCGGCCTCGACAATAAAGAGATCCGCCGGGGCTTCATACGCAAAGTCTATCTGATACTGTTTGCCCAACTGTTGGTCACCTTCACTGTTGTGATCATTTTCTCGGCTGTGAAACCTGTGAAACAATTTGCCAGATCCAATCTGTGGCTGTTCCACGTGTCCTACGGAATCTTTATTATCATGTACTTTGCTCTGGTCTGCATTACACCGCTGCGTCGTAAATTTCCTGGCAATTTTATTTCTTTGGCCATCTTCACGGCTAGCTTGTCCTTCATGACTGGAGTTATTGCTTCGTGCTATCAGACTAACACGGTGGCCGTGTGCCTTGGCGTCACCGCCGCCGTGTGCCTTGGCGTCACCCTGTTCGCTGTGCAGACTCGCTACGACTTCACCATGTGCAGCGGCTTGCTGTTCGGCTTCAGCCTGGTGGTGTTCCTGTTTGGACTGTCCTGCTTGGTCACCTTCTTTGTGTACAGGGGCGATCCGAATTTCTCAATGACCGCCAAGATTCTTGACTGCGTCTATGGCGGCCTGCTGGCGTTGCTGTTCGTGCTGTTCCTCATCTTCGACACCCAGCGCGTTGTCGGCGGTCGTAGGCACGATCTATCCGAGGAGGAGTACGTCTACGGAGCTATGCAGATCTATGTAGATGTTGTCTACATCTTTCTCATACTACTTGGCTTCAGTCGTCAGTAGGAGATTGTGCATGTTCGATAAAGTTAACATTTTTAGCGACGAGATTGCGCCCAATAGATGATGGACTTAAAAATGATTAGAGAAAGAGAAACAAACAAAAAAACATAAACGTCTTAATGTTGTATCATTATAATATACAGTCCCGCATCGTTCTAGAGACTGTGAATTGATCTTGTTAAAAACGTATTTTATTATTAGTTGTCTAAGCTGTTTGGTCCTATAATAGCCTATCGTATAACACTCGTATAACATCGTATCGTATAACACGTCCAAATCTGGACGTCTCTAAATGTTTATATTTCGTGGCGTTATAAACAGGATAACCAAACTTTTTAACAGGGAAATATTCAACAAGAAACAGGAATCATCATAGAGTTAACAATAAGCCGATTAAAAGCCATCAGCGCGCGCCCTGCGAATCTGCGACTTGACCTGTCCCATCATGTGATGTACAACGGACCAGTCCATCTCCCTCAGGCATTTCTTGATTCTGTTCTCCAGCTGCTGAAGTGTCTGAGCCTGCCAACTATGATGGTACACCTGCTGCTTCAAAATGCCCCAAAAGTGCTCGATTGGACGAAGGTGAGGCACGCAGGGAGGATTCTGCTCCTTCGAGACAAAGTTGATGTCCAGCTGCTGGAACACCTCGATCACGTCCTTGGCGTAATGGCAGGAGGCCAGATCTGGCCAGAACAGGTAATTTCCATCGCTGTGCTGCTCATTGAGAAATGGCACCAGCCGCTTGCGAATGCACTCGTTTGCGTACAGCTCCTTGTTCATCGTCTTGGAGTGACACATGTACACTCGCGAAGCCCCATGCCTGCTGATGGCCAGCCACACCAGGATCTTGTCGCCGAACTTCTTTTGAGGTGAAACGCGCTTCTCAACAGGAGCGTCGCCGCGTGCAGTGGCATAGTAGAAGCTGTTGCCAGGAATCGTTTGGCTGGACATGTGGAAGTACGACTCATCATCGATAACGAAATCCAAGTCGCCTCCGCGTCCGTCCAAGATGGTTCGGTACAGTCTGCCAACACGCACCTGCTGTCTCTCTCGCTCTCTCCGGTACTTTCTCCTTCTTATAAGCTTTCAGGCCATTTTCCTGAAGAATTTTCCCCACATAAGCTTGGCTGATGTCAAACTTGCGCGCGATCTCCCGCTGCGACAGTCCTCGTTGCGCGTCCTTCACGATGTTCTTCACTTCCGCGTTCGTGACCTTGAGCTTCGTCCTGTGGCAGCCTGAACCAGCACTGCGCAGCACAGATTCTTTGCCGCCTTCTTCTTCCCAACGATTCAGAATGGCGTAGACTGTGGAGCGTGCCACCCCAACCTCAGCGAAGTACTTAGCAATGGCATGGTTGCTCTGTCCGGGGTGCTCAGTTTTGTACTGTACGACCAGGCGTCTGCGCTGCTCTTCGTTAAGTTACTGCATGGCTCGTTAGGGTTTGAGCTGCTAGTTTTGCTGCTGCAGAACTGATAGCTAGTGAGTGTGAGAGCATCTCAGTAAGTTTCTGGCTTCATAGCAGCTAGCAGCCGCTGTCTATGGCCTAAACTCGGAAAATCCAGATTTTAAGTGTTCACCCAGTATGTAGCTGATTAAGCATTAAATTTTACTAACATTTTTTATTAGGTGTTATTTGTGTCTGATCAGTTCGCGTTTTTAAAGTCTTCTCGGATTCTAAATATTAGCCTCTCTATCGTACCAATGCCGTTGTAGTCATCAATACTAACGTCAATGATCCCTAAAAGTACAGGGGTAATATATTGTAAGCACGCTTGATTATAGAATCTTTCTAGAAGCCATATTAACCGACCATCATGCAATTTGAGCAGAAAAAGTGCTTTGAACGTGTTCCTGTTTAGCAGGTCTTTGTTTAACAAATTCATCCCAGTATCTTTGTTTTATCAATTTCGTTTTTTTATAAAAAAAACTACTCAGCTTTAGATATTGTATATGTAATTTTTGCGCCTATTGCAGCACACTTTTATGAGTGAATTTTTTTATCCAAACCTATCGATTGATTCGCTTATCCAGTTAGTTAACTGTCCATGTTATAAATTGTTAACAGAAACGCAGTTTTTTCTGGAATATTCAAACGCTTAATACACAGCTCTATATTTTTTGTTGTTTTTTGTCAGGCTCCTGTCTTTTGTGTTTGAGACCTCTGTGCGTGTTTTTTGTTAAAAACAGACACCGCCGTACTGTCAATAAACAATATAAATAGTCGCTTTACCCTTCGTAATTATTGTTGCATCCAAAAATTCATTGGTTGACGTTTCTGTTTACTTGCTCTGTCAAAATTTTCTATTTTATAGTGTCATTCGGCTGTACTTACCACATTGTCTTCGGGCTTTTGTTTCACCTTCCCAGATCCTCAGTTGCTGGGGCCACCAGCCTCCCAGATCCTCAGTTGCTGGGCCAGCCTCCCAGATCCTCATCTACTGGGCCAGCCTCCCAGATCCTCAGTTGCTGGGCCAGCCTCCCAGATCCTCAGTTGCTGGGCCAGCCTCCCAGATCCTCATCTGCTGGGCCAGCCTCCCAGATCCTCAGTTGCTGGGCCAGCCTCCCAGATCCTCATCTATATAGATATCTATATCTATATAGCCTCCAATATTCTCAGTTGCTGGTCCAGCCTCCGATATTCTCAGTTGCTGGGTCAGCCTCCCAGATCCTCATCTGCTGGGCCAGCCTCCCAGATCCTCATCTATATAGATATCTATATCTATATAGCCTCCAATATTCTCAGTTGCTGGTCCAGCCTCCGATATTCTCAGTTGCTGGGTCAGCCTCCCAGATCCTCATCTACTGGGCCAGCCTCCCAGATCCTCAGTTGCTGGGCCAGCCTCCCAGATCCTCATCTGCTGGGCCAGCCTCCCAGATCCCTAGCCTTGCTGTGTGGACAATATTGTTTGAATTTTAAGTCCTCCAGAGAAAAAAAATCTATCTTCCAGGAGAAGCGAGACCAAACAGCGGAGCAGCAGGCAGGGCAGCAGCCGCAGCTGCCCAGCTACACAGATGCGGTGAAGCCGGCCTACCCGTCGGTGCAGTACGCACCTGTGGCCACTGGCGACTCGGGTCAGCCGCCTTTCACCGGTGGCGGGGGCTACGCCCACTCTCGTCCCGAAGGTCGCGACGCCGTGGCCATCATTGAAGGCGGCGGAGGTGTCGGCGGCGGTTTTGAGGCTGGGCCCAGCTTCTCTGATCCCGCCATGCGACGTGGCTTCATCACCAGGGTGTACGCTGTGCTGATGCTGCAGCTGCTGGTTACCGGTATTGTAGTGTCCGTGTTCACCTTTAGGTGAGTTTTGAGTTCAGCGTATTCATTTTGAGTCTGATTAGATCCAATCGACATATTCTACGAGTACAGATTCGTGATTTCAAAGTCGTGCGACTCAGAACCTACAGTCTTGATACTCAAAATCTACAGTCTTGATGCTCAAAATCTAGAGTCTTGCTACTCAATATCTGCAGTCTTGATGCTCAAAATCTACAGTCTTGATGCTCAAAATCTACAGTCTTGATGCTCAAAATCTACAGTCTTGATGCTCAAAATCTACAGTCTTGATGCTCAAAATCTGCAGTCTAGATGCTCAAAATCTACAGTCTTGATGCTCAAAATCTACAGTCTTGATGCTCAAAATCTACAGTCTTGATGCTCAAAATCTACAGTCTTGATGCTCAAAATCTGCAGTCTTGATGCTCAAAATCTGCAGTCTTGATGCTCAAAATCTGCAGTCTTGATGCTAAAAATCTACAGTCTTGATGCTCAAAACTACACCTTTTCGTCTACAAAAATGCCTGCTAAAATCTAACTAAGATATATGATTTATCTAACTATACACAGCCCATTACCAATCCACACTCCAGCGAGTCCGTGAAGAAATGGGTGCACACGAACCTTCTATTCTACTACATTTCATTCGGCTTGTTCATAGTAGTGTACCTGGTGATAATGTGCTGCAAGTCTGTGCGGCGCCGGTTCCCCTGCAATATGATCTGTCTGTCGATTTTCACTCTGGCTTTCTCCTACATGACGGGCTGTATCGCTTCGTTCTACAATACCCAAGGCGTTCTGATTGCCATGGGAATATGCTCCATCATCTGCATCGCTATTAGCATCTTTGCCGTGCAGACTAAGGTGAATAAAATTGTTTAATTGTTTGAAATTTGACGTATATTTGTTGCATGTGTTGGGTCATCTGTGATACCTGTCCTAAGTCACCTGTGATACCTGTCCTAGGTCACCTGTAATACCTGTCCTAGGTCACCTGTAATACCTGTCCTAAGTCATCTGTGATACCTGTTTTAAGTCACCTGTGATACCTGTCCTAGGTCACCTGTAATACCTGTCCTAGGTCACCTGTAATACCTGTCCTAAGTCATCTGTGATACCTGTCCTAAGTCACTTGTGATACCTGTCCTAGGTCACCTGTAATACTTGTCCTAGGTCACCTGTGATACCTGTCCTAAGTCACCTGTGATACCTGTCCTAAGTCACCTGTAATACCTGTCCTAAGTCACCTGTGATACCTGTCCTAAGTCACCTGTGATACCTGTCCTAGGTCACCTGTAATACCTGTCCTAAGTCACCTGTAGTACCTGTCCTAGGTCACCTGTAATACCTGTCCTAGGTCACCTGTGATACCTGTCCTAGGTCACCTGTAATACCTGTCCTAGGTCATTTGTAATACCTGTCCTAGGTCATCTGTGATACCTGTCCTAGGTCACCTGTAATTACCTGTCATTGCTCGATTCCAAATGAAATCGCATTAATTTGAGGCTAAATTGGAATCTCGGCTTTGCTCTGCTCGTGCAATTAACGGCCTGGAAGGCCAACCCCCCCAAAGCACAGTGAAGTGTACATGTCTAACAATAAATAAAGTTAGGGCCGCTGCGTATGACTGCTCAGGGGAGTCGGCGGAATGGGCCAAACCCCTGCAAACAAACAAACAATTAAAATCGGCCCGCACCCCAACACAGATCGATTTCACCATGTGCTCCGGCCTAATCCTAGTGATCTCGCTAGTCTTCATCCTGTTCGCCCTGGCCTGCTCAATCTCCTACGCCGTGGTTGGAGCCAGTCGCCTACTTGACTGCGTCTACGGGGGCGTTGGCGCCCTGGTGTTCTCCATTTTTCTTGTCTACGACACCCAGCAGGTGGTTGGCGGCCGCAAGTACGAGCTGAGCCCCGAGGAATACGTGTCCGGAGCGATGCAGCTGTACTTGGATGTTGTCTACATCTTTATCTACCTGCTGCCGCTGGGTAGTAGCAATTGATCTAGGCTGAAGATGGAACATTCGAAATCGATTGGAACAGAGGCTAAGAGTAGATCTGTTTTGTTAATTTTTATGTGTACTTTTTGTTAAAAAACTTTTTTTAGACTTGCTGCCATATTTAGCATCCGGTTTGGCGCCATATTTAGCTAATATTTGGCACCATATTTAGCATCCGGTTTGGCACCATATTTAGCATCCGGTTTGGCGCCATATTCAGCATAATATTTGGCACCATATTTAGCATCCGGTTTGGCGCCATATTTAGCATCCGGTTTGGCACCATATTTAGCATCCGGTTTGGCGCCATATTTAGCATCCGGTTTGGCGCCATATTCAGCATAATATTTGGCACCATATTTAGCATCCGGTTTGGCGCCATATTTAGCATCCGGTTTGGCACCATATTTAGCATAATATTTGGCGCCATATTTAGCTAATATTTAGCACCATATTTAGCATCTGGTTTGGCGCCATATTTAGCTAACATTTGGCATCCATTTTGGCGCCATATTTAGCATCCAGTTTGACGCCATATTTAGCATCCATTTTGGCGCCATATTTGGCATCATGTTTGGCACCATATTTAGCATCCATTTTGGCGCCATATTTAGCATCCGGTTTGGCGCCATATTTAGCATCCGGTTTGGCACCATATTTAGCATCCGGTTTGGCGCCATATTTAGCATCCGGTTTGGCACCATATTTAGCATCCGGTTTGGCGCCATATTTAGCATAATATTTGGCACCATATTTAGCATAATGTTTGGCACCATATTTAGCATCCGGTTTGGCGCCATATTTAGCATCCGGTTTGGCACCATATTTAGCATAATATTTGGCGCCATATTTAACATTCTATTTGGCGCCATATTTAGCATAATATTTGGCACCATATTTAGCATTCTATTTAGTGCCATATTTAGCATAATATTTGGCACCATATTTAGCATTCTATTTAGTGCCATATTTAGCATAATATTTGGCACCATATTTAGCACACGGTTTGGCGCCATATTTAGCATAATGTTTGGCGCCATATTTAGCATAATATTTGGCACCATATTTAGCATCCGATTTGGCACCATATTTAGCATCCGATTTGGCACCATATTTAGCATCCGATTTGGCGCCATATTTAGCATTCTATTTAGTGCCATATTTAGCATAATATTTGGCACCATTTTAGCACACGGTTTGGCGCCATATTTAGCATAATATTTGGCACCATATTTAGCATAATGTGTGGCGCCATATTTAGCACACGGTTTGGCGCCATATTTAGCATAATGTTTGGCGCCATATTTAGCATAATATTTGGCGCCATATTTAGCATAATGTTTGGCGCCATATTTAGCATAATATTTGGCGCCATATTTAGCATCCTGTTTGGCGCCATATTTAGCATCCGGTTTGGCGCCATATTTAGCATAATGTTTGGCGCCATATTTAGCATAATATTTGGCGCCATATTTAGCATAATATTTGGCACCATATTTAGCATAATATTTGACGCCATATTTAGCATCCTGTTTGGCGCCATATTTAGCATCCTGTTTGGCGCCATATTTAGCATAATGTTTGGCGCCATATTTAGCATCCGGTTTGGTCAATTAAAAAATGCGCCCCAATGGAGCCGATTTTTAGCCAGGGTATTTTTGCTGGGTTTTTGGCATTGCAATGTACAACCTGAGAACAATTGAGTCAATTTTTTCCTGTATTTTTATATAGAAATAGTCGTGAACCAGTTCTAGTCTAAAGTTGTCTCTTATTTTGCTGAACTACTCTTAGTAGTTCCAGAGCTTTTCGCGTTTTTTTGTGAGCGCTGCTTTTTAACTTTTGTTTTGTTCCAAAATTTACGAAGGGAAAAATTATTGTCACCAATCAGGTTTTTTAATACTGCCGATTTGAATTTAAATCTATAAAAAATTATGACAGTTCTCTATAAATGCTGTTTTACTGCTTTTTCGTATTTAATAACGTAATTTAAATGTTAGACCTACATTGTCTTGTACCAACTGTTTAGAATGAGTTTATTAAGTCTTTAACAGCTTATGTCTGTGTTGTCTAAATATTATCATATTAATAGTATAGTAATGAGCTTTCCACACGGTTAACTATCAAAATAATTGCATGTTGAAACAGTACACTTAGCAAATTTTTTTTGTCTGTGGTATGAAAGTCCGAGATACTTGCAATTTTTTAAAAACAGCTTTTCTGTCAATAAATATTTATATTTTTTTTGATATTTTGAAAACATTTAATACTTTTATTATAACCGAGGTTTTTTGTTATTCACTGATTCGATTTATTCTTTTTTATCTGTTAAAAAATCTATTTATATAAGCAAGCAATGCTATTCGGCATATTTTAATATTAATGTTGTTTCTATAAAGTTTTTCTTTTTAAATTTATTTCTGTTTGTATGCAAGGAGGCAGTTTCATATGTCAAAGAAGTCAATGGCTTTTTATAGGCACTTTTGAAACCTAAGTCTGTCCTCAGGTCACTCAGTGTCTGTCCTCAGGTCACTCAGTGTCTGTCCTCAGGTCACTCAGTGTCTGTACTCAGGTCAGCTCAGTGTCTGTCCTCAGGTCACTCAGTGTCTGTCCTCAGGTCACTCAGTGTCTGTCCTCAGGTCAGCTCAGTGTCTGTACTCAGGTCAGCTCAGTGTCTGTACTCAGGTCAGCTCAGTGTCTGTACTCAGGTCAGCTCAGTGTCTGTACTCAGGTCAGCTCAGTGTCTGTACTCAGGTCAGCTCAGTGTCTGTCCTCAGGTCACTCAGTGTCTGTCCTCAGGTCACTCAGTGTCTGTCCTCAGGTCACTCAGTGTCTGTCCTCAGGTCACTCAGTGTCTGTACTCAGGTCACTCAGTGTCTGTCCTCAGGTCACTCAGTGTCTGTCCTCAGGTCACTCAGTGTCTGTACTCAGGTCACTCAGTGTCTGTCCTCAGGTCACTCAGTGTCTGTCCTCAGGTCACTCAGTGTCTGTCCTAAGGTCAGCTCAGTGTCTGTACTCAGGTCACCGAAAGTGTCTCTAGGCCACCGGAAGGTTGTCTGTAGGTCACCGGAAGTGTCTCCCTAAGTCACCGGAAGAGTCTCCATAGGTTACCGGAAGTGTATCCCTAAGTCGCCGGAAGTGTCTCCCTAGTTCACCGGGAGTGTCTCCCTAAGTCACTGGAAAGTGTCCCTCTAGGTTACCGGAAAGTGTCTCTCTAGGTCACCGGATGTGTCTCCCAAGGTCACCGGATGTGTCTCCCTAGGTCACCGGAAGTGTCTCCTTAGATTACCGGAAGTGTCTCCCTAGGTCACTGGAAGTGTCTCCCTAGGTCACTGGAAGTGTCTCCCTAGGTCACTGGAAGTGTCTCCCTAGGTCACTAGAAGTGTCTCCCTAGGTCACTGGAAGTGTCTCCCTAGGTCACTGGAAGTGTCTCCCTAGTTCACTGGAAGTGTCTCCCTAGGTCACTAGAAGTGTCTCCCTAGGTCACCGGAAGTGTCTCCCTAAGTCACCGAAAGTGTCTCCCTAGGTCACCGGAAGTGTCTCCCTAGGTCACCGGAAGTGTCATTAATTGAATCGCCATAAAGCCACTGTAGCACTAATCCCCCCAACCCGCAGTGAATGCTCTCGCATGCAGCAAGACTCGCCAACAAAAACTTCAATTTCGTCGGCGTCAGCGGCGGCGGCGGCAACGGCAGCGCGAACTCAAACGACGCACAGGCAAGTTGGCGCCGGTCCGCAGCCGCCGCCGGAGCCGCTGTGCCAGCACTCGCTGGGTCAGTGCACCAATTTGCGCTATCCAGGCCACACCGTGTGCGCCAGGCACCTGGCTACCACGGCGCCTTACACCCAGTCCGACCAAGCCAGTCTCAATCAGACCCCCTTGCAATTCTGCCAATACCAGACTAATTCCAATGCGCAATCGATTCGTTGCGGCGAAGTTGTTGAACGACCGAAACGATTTTGTCATCAGCACGAGCCCGACCCTCTGCCTGAGCCGTCGCTTGGATTGCCAGCTCAGCTGGGCCCCGATGCGGCACTGCAGGAGCTGCTAAATTCTGTCAGCTCATTGCAGAATAAACCGCCAGAAAAATATTGCTTTGCCGACGCGTTCCAGGTGCGTGCGTGTCTGTTGTGTTTGAATTGGTGCCATCTTTGTCATCTGATTAGAGCCATATGTAGCATCCTGTTTGGCGCCATATTTAGAATCCAGTTTGGCGCCATATTTAGCATCCTGTTTGGCGCCATATTTAGCATCCAGTTTAGCGCCATATTTAGCATCCAGTTTAGCGCCATATGTAGCATCCAGTTTAGCGCCATATGTAGCATCCTGTTTGGCGCCATATTTAGCATCCAGTTTGGCGCCATATTTAGCATCCAGTTTGGGGCCATCTTTAGCGTCCTGCTTGGCACCAGATTAAGCATCCAGTTTGGCGCCATATTAAACCCTGATTTGGCGCCATATCTTAAAAATAGCTCGGAGTCAAATTCTGAGCTCAGTTTAGCGCCATTTTCAGCATTTTCTTCGAATACCCAGCATTTTTTTGCGCCACATTTAGCACAAAGTTTGGCGCCAAGTGAGCCCATCAGTTTGGCGTCAGATTTCTGCCTCTAGCCCTTTTTTAGCTGGCTAATTAGCGCCAAAATATACTACTGCTGTCATTCTCAGGTGAGCAAATTTGTCCGGGCCAAAGTGTCCGAGCCGAATCCTCACCGTGTCCGAGATCGAATGTCCGAATGCGCCAGCGACACCGACTCGTCACTGTCCGACGATCCGTCCGACTCGGAAGAATCGACATTCCCCAGCACTGCGGAAGTGTTCACCCGCACAGAGGTGGTCAGAGCGGCCAGGTGCAAATTGCAAGCATTGAAAACTGCTTACGAAGATGAGGTGCTCCGATTGCAGAGGGAGCTGCGCCAGGGCTACGAGAAGTTCGTGTCCAGCGGCGGGGCCAGCGCTGTTGGCGGCAGTTCCGCGTCTTCGTCGACTCCTGGCGGTGTCGCTTCTTCGATTGCTTCTTCGTCTTTGAGAAGAAGCGCCTACGAGCAGTGTCAGGTAAAGGACTGCCGATATGTAGCAAAAATTATTTTGCTTTTTATTGTTTTTGTTTGCCGCACCATTTACATATTATTTGGCTCCATCTATGACATCTGATTTGGCGCCATCTGTGACATACAATTTGGCGCCATCTGTGACATCTGATTTGGCGCCATCTGTGACATACAATTTGGCGCCATCTGTGACATACAATTTGGCGCCATCTGTGGCAGCTGATTTGGCGCCATCTGTGACATCTGATGTGGCGCCATCTATGAAATCTGATTTGGCGCCATCTGTGACATACAATTTGGCGCCATCTGTGACATCCAATTTGGCGCCATCTGTGACATACAATTTAGCGCCATCTGTGGCAGCTGATTTGGCGCCATCTGTGACATCTGATGTGGCGCCATCTATGAAATCTGATTTGGCGCCATCTGTGACATGCAATTTGGCGCCATCTGTGACATACAATTTGGCGCCATCTGTGACATCTGATGTGGCGCCATCTATGAAATCTGATTTGGCGCCATCTGTGACATGAAATTTGGCGCCATCTGTGACATACAATTTGGCGCCATCTGTGACATACAATTTGGCGCCATCTATGAAATCTGATTTGGCGCCATCTGTGACATACAATTTGGCGCCATCTGTGACATGCAATTTGGCGCCATCTGTGACATACAATTTGGCGCCATCTGTGACACACAATTTGGCGCCATCTGTGACATACAATTTGGCGCCATCTGTGACACACAATTTGGCGCCATCTGTGACATACAATTTGGCGCCATCTGTGACACAATTTGGCGCCATCTGTGACATACAATTTGGCGCCATCTGTGACACAATTTGGCGCCATCTGTGACATACAATTTGGCGCCATTTATGGCTTCTATTTTGGCGCCTTTTGTCATCCTGTTGGACCGCCTGACGTCCAATTGAGCTGACTGGCACCAAGTAGAGAAGTAGCGCACGGACTAGATCTTCATATTGGTTGATCTACACTATATACATGTATTATATTAAGTAGAAACAATATATAATGATCACATCCCTCCACCCAGGTGCTAACCGGCACAGACAAATGGCTGCGCCACCGCGCCACCGAGCGGCGCTACTATGCCGCCTACATTGAGCAGATGAAACCGCCGTCAACTAGGCGCTGCTCTTATAGCGGCCCGCCATCCAAGTGCTACGAACGGGCTCTGCCTTTGTCATCTTACTGTTTGAATCACGTGCTGTCCGAGCCTAATCAGTGCTTATTTAGGGCCTGCACTCAGGCTGGCTGCACTAAACCTGTGATTCGATTTGAAAGTTCGGGCCGATGCGATCTGCATAGGGGAGCGGAGCACTATGAATTGCCTGATGATCTGCTGCAGTCGGCATTGGACAGTGCGAACAAAGTGGCTAAGCCGCAGGTGGGTGCAGGGCTTGCTTACAGACAGACAGACAGGCAGGCAGACAGACAGACAAGCAGACAGACAGACAGACAGACAGACAGACAGACAAGCAGACAGACAGGCAGACAGACAAGCAGGCAGACAGACAGGCAGACAGACAGACAGACAGACAGACAAGCAGACAGACAGACAAGCAGACAGACAGACAGAAAAGCAGACAGACAGACAAGCAGACAAACAGACAAGCAGACAGACAGACAAGCAGACAGACAGACAGAAAAGCAGACAGACAGACAGACAGACAGACAAGCAGACAGACAGACAAGCAGACAGACAGACAGAAAAGCAGACAGACAGACAGACAGACAGACAGACAAGCAGCCAAGAGACAGACAGACAGGCAGCCACCCTATTCATTCATATCAAATCCATCTCTTCTACATCAGGTCTTCCTACAATCGCCGTGTACCACACCTTCCAAGCATCCGAAGCCACACCATCAATTGCAAAAGCAGCCTCATCATCAGCAGCAACATAAACACCAACCAGCTTCATCGTCAGCGTCGGCTCAAGCTCAGTCTCATCAGTCTAATTTGCCTCCTCCGTCGCAATCTTCATCGGCAGAGTCGGCATCTGCAGCAGCAGCAGCAGCCGCTGCCGACCTCGATCTGGACGACGTCTCCGTACTGCCCAGCGTAGGCATGATGCTCTCATCCAGCGAAGTTGCCACCATTATGCGAGATGGAGCTTTTAACATCGACATATTTAGCCCTACTCATCTGAATGCTCTACTCCGAACTGGAGACGACGATGAAGTTAATCAGGATGAGAAACCGACCGATCAGGATGAGAAACCGACCGATCAGGATGAGAAACCGACCGATCAGGATGAGAAACCGACCGATCAGGATGAGAAACCGACTGATCAGGATGAGAAACCGACTGATCAGGATGAGAAACCGACCGATCAGGATGAGAAAACGAATAATCGGGATGAGAAACCGACTGATCGGGATGAGAAACCGACTGATCAGGATGAGAAACCGACTGATCGGGATGAGAAACCGACTGATCAGGATGAGAAACCGACTGATCGGGATGAGAAACCGACTGATCGGGATGAGAAACCGACTGATCGGGATGAAGAACCAGTTAATCAGGATAAGAGTCCGTACAATCAGCATGACAGTTCAACTAATCAACACAAGATACCTGATAATTTAGAAACTCGTTCCACAAAGCAGAAACCTATTTACTCGGAAGACTCTGTTGAGCACGCGTGGAAAGCTAGTACAGAAGGTAGCCAAGTATTCTGCGTCAAAGAGCCAGCGACAGCAATTAAAAAGGCGGAGATGACGCCATTCACTAATCATCACGAGTCTATGGACATCTGTTCTATTGTAACGGAACAAACAGCTGACGAAGTTGAGTGCAAGGAACCAGCAAAATCTCAAGAGTCTGTATACAATGAACAGACTAATGTCATAGCGGATGGTGCTGACTCTATCTCAGCTCAAGAATCCAATCTTCATCAATCGCAGCCAACATTGCGCGGTCGGAAACGTCTTCATTCGTCGACATCATCTGACAAAGAGGTTGAAGTCATTCAAGCTCTAATGATGCTTACTGGTGCTTCAAGTGCTACCAGCGTATTAGCTTGCGATAAAGAGTGCGACACCGAATGTCAGGGTTCATCTACAAAGGACTAAACTTATTAGCTTAATTAAGGAATACAGACTAAGCAGTAGTTGTTTCTGCGCCCAAATGTAAAGCAAATATGTTAAAACATAACAGCAAATGTTGATTTTGAATGAGTCAAATAAGTTTGGTACCGCCATGAGGCCTGGATTTAAGAAAGTGAGAAGACAAAGTTTAACTTTTTTTCGAGAATCCCATTTGCTTTAAACAAACAGTCTCATTGCACCATTGAAAACGAATAACGAGACTTTAGTGCCTTCGATTAAAGTTTTCGCTTTGTTTGGACAGGCACATCAGAACGAGAATTTTGGTGGCGTTATATTTCTCATTTCTGCAGAAGCTAATTGATTTGCAAAAAATGCTAAATTAAAATGGTTGAAACTGTATCCTGCATCTGTGAGAGTGAGAGAGAGAGAGAGAGAGAGAGAGAGAGAGAGAGAGAGAGAGAGAGAGAGAGAGAGAGAGAGAGAGAGAGAGAGAGAGAGAGAGAGAGAGAGAGAGAGAGAGGAGGGCGCCTCCAATCTCAGGCACGGACGCGGTACATGTAAAAAGGACAAACAAGTCAAGTTGATTTAAGTTGCCGATATTTCGAATTAGGTAAATTCTTCGTCAGGGCAAGTGAAAAGAGAGAGAGAGAGGGGGGGATGAGAGGTTGCTGCTTACAGCCTCCTTTGTTCCGATGTATATGGCCGAATTATCAACTTTGTTGCCATTCTCCTTCTTCATATCAAATATGATTGTTCGAAACGTTTCGTATTAGTTTATTAAGATAATATTTTTCTATGGAATAGTGCCGCCTTTGCCCGTACAGCCCACCAAATTAAAGAAATTTCGGACGTAGGGTTAATTGTTCTCGGTACTACTGCTAGCACGAGTAGTTATTGTGGCAGTTTGCATACACATGTAATAGATTTTGTATTTTTTTGTTATTTGTTTACTTCTTTAAATTTTAATGTCTGTTAATATTAAATGTTAACTTGTCACTAACTGTATGATTCCTATACTAAACGGTATACTGCTTTGCTAAATTTCTGGTAGTACAGTGCGTACTGTACATATACTACTTCTAGTTCAATTAAAATCAGTAGTGGCGAAGTGTATACATCGTGCTTGAAGCTGTATTGCCTGAATTTGCTTTTAACAATGACCCACTCTCTGGTATGGTTTGGATTGGATTGGCTTTATCTACCTGCACACAAGTGGCCGTGCGTTGCAGCTAATTAATATTGCTATATTGAACCAAATTGTGTCACTTTTATGTACGAACTGGACTCTAAATCGCGTAATTCGTCGCTTGCATGGTAAATTGCTAGCGTACTGCAAAAAGTATATTTCAAACATCCATCAGCAGTTTGTTTTTTATGTGATGAAAATTAACTTAAATTTTTACTCTTTCGATTCTTTAGGTTTAATAAGGATTAGCTCTGTATCTCTAGAGTTTAATAATCAAAATTTTAAGTTTCTGGGCCGCCATTTAAAATCCAGATCCGCAGATGCTGGGCCAGCCTCCCAGATCCTCATTTGCCGGGTCCGCCACCCAGAGCCTCAGTTACTGGGTCAGCCATCCAGATTCTCATTTGACGGGCCAGTCTCCCAGAGTGTCAGTTGCTGGGCCACCAGCCTCCCAGATCCTCAGTTGCTGAGCCACCAGCCTCCCAGATCCTCAGTTGCTGGGCTAGCCTCCCAGATCCTCAGTTGCTGAGCCACCAGCCTCCCAGATCCTCAGTTACTGGGTCAGCCATCCAGATTCTCATTTGACGGGCCAGTCTCCCAGAGTGTCAGTTGCTGGGCCACCAGCCTCCCAGATCCTCAGTTGCTGAGCCACCAGCCTCCCAGATCCTCAGTTGCTGGGCTAGCCTCCCAGATCCTCAGTTGCTGGGCCAGCCTCCCAGATCCTCAGTTACTGGGCTGAGCACTGGATCGTCAAAATCTTGTCTCTCACCTGCCGCTCCTATGGTTGCAGTAAACAATGCAAATTTCTGCTTCCAGAAGAGACTGCTATTAGCGGCAAACATCAAAGGCTATTTTCTGATAGCGCAGGTTGCAATACCCATTTCCTGAGTCGCAGCCAAGATCACATTGTGCTTGCGCGACCCATTGGAAAGAAGTCAACCTGACAATTTATTTAATTCAATAGCAAGTTTTAATATCTGTGTATAGTTTGAACTCTAGATAGGCATCTATCAATCTACAGAGGTAAAATTCCTTCATCAACTATAATCAATAATTCATGCCACCTCCAACAGCCGCCAAGTTAGCGGCAGGCAACAACAGCAGTAATCGCATCATCAACAGCAGCAGCAACATGTCTAGCAGTGCGTCACTGGATAAAAATCCATTCACAGCTGGCACAACCACAGTCGGAGCTACTGGCACTCGCAAAGTATTCATACCTCGCGACTTCACTAACGGACTTGAATTGCGATTCTCAACTGCTTTCCCAGTTCAACTGCAAGGCCGAATTCCTGAAGAGACTTTTGTTGCCGTGGTAACCAATATTAATGAGATTTTAACTGCCGCAGAACGCGGATCGCCCGCAGTTTATATGGAGAGCATCTTTGCCTGTCTGACTGGCTACCTGCTCTACCTGTGCATCGATACTCATTACGAAAAGGTGAGCTTTAATCTGAACGGGTGCTGTGTCCCTGATAAGTCAAGAGCTAGCTTGTCTCTGCTTGGTCAAGAGCTAGCTTGTCTCTGATTGGTCAGGAGCTAGTTTGTCTCTGATTAGTCAAGAGCTAACCTGGCCCTGATTGGTCAGGAGCTAGTTTGTATCTTATTGGTCAGTAGCTAGTTTGTCTCTGATTGCTCAGGAGCTAGTTTGTCTCTGATTGGTCAGGAGCTAGTTTGTATCTTATTGGTCAGTAGCTAGTTTGTCTCTGATTGGTCAGGAGCTAGTTTGTCTCTGATTGCTCAGGAGCTAGCTTGTCTCTGATTGGTCAGGAGCTAGTTTGTCTCTGATGGGTCAGTAGCTAGTTTGTCTCTGATTGCTCAGGAGCTAGTTTGTCTCTGATTGGTCAGGAGCTAGTTTGTCTCTTATTGGTCAGTAGCTAGTTTGTCTCTGATTGCTCAGCAGCTAGTTTGTCTCTGATTGCTCAGGAGCTAGTTTGTCTCTGATTGGTCAGCAGCTAGTTTGTCTCTGATTGGTCAGCAGTCAGTCTATCCCTGATTGGTCAGCTGTTTCCCAGCCAGTCTAAGCAAAGCACCGCACTCCATCTCCGCAGAGCCTGAAGCAGGTGTCGCGCCTGGTTGCCGAGTACAATCGCACAACATTTGAGCCCAATCGGCTGATGCTTGTCGATCCCAGCGATCGAGGACTTCGCGTTCTGGAAATTGTTGTGCTAAACGATTAATTTCTGTAACTAATTGTGATTCTTTTATTTCTATATAAATATAAATGAGTACTGTAAGTAGGTGTTGTTTTATTTGTTCATATGGATGCTCTTATTTATAGTTTTATCGACAAGTTGGACAAACAACGTGTCGCTGTCCACCTGTCCTGTGATTGCGCTAACTAGACTTTTTATTGGATAATTTTTATATTTAACAAGTCTTGTACACACCTGTAATGTACTTTATGCACTATATATAATTATAATAGCCTGAATTTTTTTCATTGGTCTTATATCTGCTATTTATGTTACTACCATATGTTTAAAATATTGTTTGTATAAGTTATATAAATAAGTTACAGCAATAAAACATTATGTCTGCATTACTCATTCCTTTTATTTAATGTAGGCTTCTTATATTACAAATATAATTTCATTTATTTACATTGCAAAACAATACTTTAACTAATATGTTTTATGAAGTTGCAGAACAAAAGCTGGCGCTTGAGACGGATTTTAATAAATATTACATGGGATTCTGCGTGTATTTACTGAATTACTTGTAGCAGACTTAATAATAGCTTTTTAATGCTTTTTTGCATTTTGTTTACTATGTAGGAATATCAGTTAACAGGGGTTTAGTATGTTTTCAGATGTTTTCTTTTGATGTGTCTTTAAATAGATTTTTTGCGTGTCTTTCGACGGGTTCTTTTAATGTCTGAGATGTCTTAGTTAGGGTCGTTTTATGTGTGATGTGTCTTTAGATGGGTTCTTTCAATGTGTGGTGTGTCTTTAGATGGGATCTTTTAATTTGTGATGTGTCTTTAGATGGGGTCTTTTAATGTGTGATGTGTCTTTAGATGGGGTCTTTTAATGTGTGATGTGTCTTTAGATGGAGTCTTTTAATGTGATGTGTCTTTAGATGGGGTCTTTTAATGTGTGATGTGTCTTTAGATGGAGTATTTTAATGTGTGATGTGTCTTTAGATGGAGTCTTTTAATGTGTGATGTGTCTTTAGATGGAGTCTTTTAATGTGTGATGTGTCTTTAGATGGAGTATTTTAATGTGTGATGTGTCTTTAGATGGAGTCTTTTAATGTGTGATGTGTCTTTAGATGTGGTCTTTAAATGTGTGATGTGTCTTTAGATGGAGTATTTTAATGTGTGATGTGTCTTTAGATGGAGTATTTTAATGTGTGATGTGTCTTTAGATGGAGTCTTTTAATGTGTGATGTGTCTTTAGATGGGGTGTTTTAATGTGTGATGTGTCTTTAGATGTGGTCTTTAAATGTGTGATGTGTCTTTAGATGTGGTCTTTAAATGTGTGATGTGTCTTTAGATGGAGTATTTTAATGTGTGATGTATTTTTAGATGGGGTGTTTTAATGTGTGATGTGTCTTTAGATGGGGTGTTTTAATGTGTGATGTGTCTTTAGATGTGGTCTTTAAATGTGTGATGTGTCTTTAGATGTGGTCTTTAAATGTGTGATGTGTCTTTAGATGGAGTATTTTAATGTGTGATGTATTTTTAGATGGGGTGTTTTAATGTGTGATGTGTCTTTAGATGGGGTGTTTTAATGTGTGATGTGTCTTTAGATGTGGTCTTTAAATGTGTGATGTGTCTTTAGATGGAGTATTTTAATGTGTGATGTATTTTTAGATGGGGTGTTTTAATGTGTGATGTGTCTTTAGATGGGGTGTTTTAATGTGTGATGTGTCTTTAGATGGAGTATTTTAATGTGTGATGTGTCTTTAGATGGAGTCTTTTAATGTGTGATGTGTCTTTAGATGGGGTCTTTTAATGTGTGATGTGTCTTTAGATGGGTTCTTTCAATGTGTGGTGTGTCTTTAGATGGGTTCTTTTAATGTGTGATACGTTTTTAGATAGGGTCTTTTGATGTGTTCTTAGATGGGTCTTGCAGTGTGTAATTTGTCTTTAGATGTGAATTTTTAGGATATAGGATCTTTTAATGTGTCCTTAAGATGGACTCTTTTTACTTGTACTTAAATGGTTTTTAATGTACTATTAGATGGGGTGTTATTTAAAGAGTGATGTGTCCTTAAACAACACAAAAAAGAATTTTACACCCGGTTCAAGGTCACAATGTGTCATTAATATCAATGTTAATATTTTGTTTCACGCTAAATCCTTGAAGAAGCCGACAGAATCCAGCAGCATCTGATCTGCATCCGCCATCCAGTCCAAAGAGGCGTCGCCTTCAAAGAGGGCAGCAGGAGAAAAAGCAGCAGATTGGTTTTGCTAGTAAGGCAATGTTTCATAATTTATTCAATGAAGAAGACAGCGCCGCTGGACCTTCGTCAACCTCGGCGCCTCGTCGGATGGCGTTCGACGCTGGCAACGCCGCCGCCCTGCCATTGCAGCCACGTGGGCCAACAAAATTGGCCGGCTTAGAGAACCAAGGCGCCACCTGCTATTTGAATTCGTTAATTCAGGTGATCTTGGCGGCGCCAGAGCTGCGCAGAGCTGTCATGTCAATCAGGGGGGAGCAGATCGGTCTGTACTCAGAAGCTGATGCTGACAAATTCGAGTTGAAAGACATCGAAGCCGATCCGAATGTTAGCGCATCGGCTAGGCTGCGTCGGATTCCGTTTGAATTGCAACGATTGTTAGGCAGACTGTTGCTAAGCAACCGGGAGGCGTTGAGCACTCGCGAGCTGACTCGCAGCTTCGGCTGGGACCAGATGGAGCACGCTGATCAGCACGATGTGCAAGAATTGAACCGGCTCCTGTTCTCAGCGTTAGAGGACTCCCTTGCCGGCGTCAAAGGCGCTCCTTATGAAGGCATCGCCAAACAGATTCGAGGCTCGTTTCGCACCTCGATCCGGTGCAGCGAATGCGGCCACGCCTCCAACCGGTCGGAGGACTTTCTGGATCTCTGCGTGACCACAGTAGGCTATCAGAGATTGGAAGACAGCTTGAACGATTTGTTCGGCTCCGAGTGGCTTCAGGGTGACAATAAATACCGCTGCGACGGCTGCAACCGGCTGGTGGACGCTGAGAAGGTGCGCGTCGCCACAAGTTCTTGACCTACTGAGTTCGTTAGTTTTGTAGGGGGTGGGGGAGTCGCAGCTGCTAGCTCACACGGGATGTACAGTGGCTGGCATGTGTCTACTCTGTGCACTAGAGATTGGCTTTCTTGGGCGAGAATTGCCAACACTGAACGCCAGGCACCCCCCCTCAACAAAAATTCCACTTCTCCAAAAACAAAATAAAAAAGCTAGTTATGCTTAACAAATAAAAAGGGGCGCCAACCATGAGGCAGGGGCGCCCACTAAGAGACAGGGGCGCCAACCATGAGGCAGGGGCGCCCACTAAGAGACAGGGGCGCCAACCATGAGGCAGGGGCGCCCACTAAGAGACAGGGGTGCCTACTAAGAGACAGAGGTGCCTACTAAGAGACAGGGGTGCCTACTAAGAGACAGGGGTGCCTACTAAGAGACAGGGGTGCCTACTAAGAGACAGGGGTGCCTACTAAGAGACAGGGGTGCCTACTAAGAGACGGGTGCCTACTAAGAGACAGAGGTGCCTACTAAGAGACAGGGGTGCTTACTAAGAGACAGGGGTGCCTACTAAGAGACAGGGGTGCCTACTAAGAGACAGGGGTGCCTATTAAGAGACAGGGGTGCCTACTAAGAGACAGGGGTGCCTACTAAGAGACAGGGGTGCCTACTAAGAGACAGGGGTGCCTACTAAGAGACAGGGGTGCCTACTAAGAGACAGGGGTGCTTACTAAGAGACAGGGGTGCCTACTAAAAGACAGAGGTGCCTACTAAGAGACAGAGGTGCCTACTAAGAGACAGGGATGCCTACTAAGAGACAGGGATGCCTACTAAGAGACAGGGGTGCCTACTAAGAGACAGGGGTGCCTACTAAGAGACAGGGGTGCCTACTAAGAGACAGAGGTGCCTACTAAGAGACAGGGGTGCCTACTAAGAGACAGGGGTGCCTACTAAGAGACGGGTGCCTACTAAGAGACAGAGGTGCCTACTAAGAGACAGGGGTGCCTACTAAGAGACAGGGGTGCCTACTAAGAGACAGGGGTGCCTACTAAGAGACAGGGGTGCCTACTAAGAGACAGGGGTGCCTACTAAGAGACAGGGGTGCCTACTAAGAGACGGGTGCCTACTAAGAGACAGAGGTGCCTACTAAGAGACAGGGGTGCCTACTAAGAGACAGGGGTGCTTACTAAGAGACAGGGGTGCCTACTAAGAGACAGAGGTGCCTACTAAGAGACAGGGGTGCCTACTAAGAGACAGGGGTGCCTACTAAGAGACAGAGGTGCCTACTAAGAGACAGGGGTGCCTACTAAGAGACAGAGGTGCCTACTAAGAGACAGAGGTGCCTACTAAGAGACAGGGATGCCTACTAAGAGACAGGGATGCCTACTAAGAGACAGGGGTGCCTACTAAGAGACAGTGGTGCTTACTAAGAGACAGGGGTGCCTACTAAGAGACAGAGGTGCCTACTAAGAGACAGAGGTGCCTACTAAGAGACAGGGATGCCTACTAAGAGACAGGGGTGCCTACTAAGAGACAGGGGTGCCTACTAAGAGACAGGGGTGCCTACTAAGAGACGGGTGCCTACTAAGAGACAGAGGTGCCTACTAAGAGACAGGGGTGCCTACTAAGAGACAGGGGTGCCTACTAAGAGACAGGGGTGCCTACTAAGAGACAGAGGTGCCTACTAAGAGACAGGGGTGCCTACTAAGAGACGGGTGCCTACTAAGAGACAGAGGTGCCTACTAAGAGACAGGGGTGCCTACTAAGAGACAGGGGTGCCTACTAAGAGACAGGGGTGCTTACTAAGAGACAGGGGTGCCTACTAAGAGACAGAGGTGCCTACTAAGAGACAGAGGTGCCTACTAAGAGACAGGGATGCCTACTAAGAGACAGGGATGCCTACTAAGAGACAGGGGTGCCTACTAAGAGACAGGGGTGCCTACTAAGAGACAGGGGTGCCTACTAAGAGACGGGTGCCTACTAAGAGACAGAGGTGCCTACTAAGAGACAGGGGTGCTTACTAAGAGACAGGGGTGCCTACTAAGAGACAGGGGTGCCTACTAAGAGACAGGGGTGCCTACTAAGAGACAGGGGTGCCTACTAAGAGACAGGGGTGCCTACTAAGAGACAGGGGTGCCTACTAAGAGACAGGGGTGCCTACTAAGAGACAGGGGTGCCTACTAAGAGACAGGGGTGCCTATTAAGAGACAGAGGTGCCTACTAAGAGACAGGGGTGCCTACTAAGAGACAGAGGTGCCTACTAAGAGACAGGGGTGCCTACTAAGAGACAGGGGTGCCTACTAAGAGACAGAGGTGCCTACTAAGAGACAGGGGTGCCTACTAAGAGACAGGGGTGCCTACTAAGAGACAGGGGTGCCTACTAAGAGACAGGGGTGCCTACTAAGAGACAGGGGTGCCTACTAAGAGACAGGGGTGCCTACTAAGAGACAGGGGTGCCTACTAAGAGACAGGGGTGCCTACTAAGAGACAGGGGTGCCTACTAAGAGACAGGGGTGCCTATTAAGACAGGAGCGCCGACCCAAAAGACAGGGGCGTCCACTAAGACACTAAATAGGGTTGCGGCTCCCTCCAAGTAAAAATCCTGCGTACGCCATTGTATACACTATGCATGCACATCAAATAGCGAGACTTAAACCCGGATTAAAGTCCTAAGCTATACCTGCTATCATCCTATCGAAGTCCTAAGCAATCATCTATTGCTCTCTCCACAGACCAGCCGCCTGACCCACCTACCGCCAATCCTGACCCTCTCGCTGATGCGTTTCGACTTCGACTTCGCCAGAATGACCCGAGTGAAGCACGACGGCCGTTTCACTTTTCCCTACGCCGACTGTTTGGACCTTGGCAAGCACCTGGCCGAGCATTGCGATGCCGCCTCGCAGGGTGGGGCTCTCTACGAGCTGTTTGCTGTAGTGATCCACGGTGGCTCCGCCATGGGCGGTCACTATTACGCCTATGTGAGAGATTTGGAGCAGCGCGGACACTGGTGGCAGGTGGACAAATCAGACAAACGCAACTCCGGTGATAATGCTCAATCGGCTAGGCCTTCTCCGTCTGTGCTCAAGCAGTTATTACTAGACGATCCTGATCAGTGCTTGCCTCTGAACGAATTGGCTACTAGGTTTAAATTTGTCACTGGGCAGGCCTGGTCTACCGCTTGCAAAAATCGATGGGGTCCCATCTTGCAGTACGTCAAATCTAATGATGACGTTTTCCAAGTGGACGAGAATGGCGATAGGATTTTAGTAAGGCTTAAAGTTCATGCCCTGGAGGCTGCGTTGGATGCCGATGATGAAGCTGCAGTTAGGGATGAGGAGCCAGCTGCTAATGGTGGAAAAGTCCACGGAAATGGATTGGATGCTGCTTCTGAACAGTGAGTTTTTCATCTTTTAATACCCCGAATGACCTTTATACTGTGCTCAAAATTATCATACGAGCTATCGATTCTTCTTAATGACCTTCAAATGTACTCAAGATTATCAGATCATCATCGATTCTCCTAAACAACCTTCAAATGTACTCAATTACATCGACTCGACTCCCCCAGATGACCTTCCACTGTTGTACTTTAAACGCAGGCACTGGTTCGACCTAAATGACAGTCGAATTTCTCCGATTCGTCCATCGGACATTGAGCGCCAGTTCTCCGGCCGTACATCCGCCTACATGCTGTTCTATAGGCAGTGCAGCCGTAACGAAGCCATCTTCCCTCTGTCTCCAGACGAGATCAAAGAGGAGATGCCAGACTGGCTCTATCGAGCGATTAAGAAAGAGAATAAAGAATTAAGATCTCAACGGAAAAAGCACGACGAAGAAGTTAATCGAGTTAATTACGCTCTGTACCACGAGAGCCAGTTCAAGTTGCGGTCGGACAGACTGATCTGGGATCCTGAACCTGCCGGTGAAGCGTTGCAGCCCCATTCTACTGTTGTTATCAACTGCAACAATACAATTGACGATTTGCTTTGCAAAATTGACACCGAGATGGTGGGTAAAAGTGTTTTTTATTGTTCTAATTTCGCTTGTATAAAAACTGGCTTGATTGGCCATTAAACACTAGCTAAACAGACGCTTAAACACTGGCTAAACAGACGCTTAAACACTAGCTAAACAGACGCTTAAACACTGGCTAAACAGACGCTTAAACACTGGCTAAACAGACGCTTAAACACTGGCTAAACAGACGCTTAAACACTGGCTAAACAGACGCTTAAACACTGGCTAAACAGACGCTTAAACACTAGCTAAACAGACGCTTAAACACTGGCTAAACAGACGCTTAAACACTGGCTAAACAGACGCTTAAACACTGGCTAAACAGACGCTTAAACACTGGCTAAACAGACGCTTAAACACTAGCTAAACAGACGCTTAAACACTAGCTAAACAGACGCTTAAACACTGGCTAAACAGACGCTTAAACACTGGCTAAACAGACGCTTAAACACTAGCTAAACAGACGCTTAAACACTGGCTAAACAGACGCTTAAACACTGGCTAAACAGACGCTTAAACGCTAGCTAAACAGACGCTTAAACACTAGCTAAACAGACGCTTAAACACTGGCTAAACAGACGCTTAAACACTGGCTAAACAGACGCTTAAACACTGGCTAAACAGACGCTTAAACACTAGCTAAACAGACGCTTAAACACTGGCTAAACAGACGCTTAAACACTGGCTAAACAGACGCTTAAACACTGGCTAAACAGACGCTTAAACACTAGCTAAACAGACGCTTAAACACTAGCTAAACAGACGCTTAAACACTAGCTAAACAGACGCTTAAACACTGGCTAAACAGACGCTTAAACACTGGCTAAATAGTGACTTGTTTTGAATAATTAAACTTGAAGATCTCCATACCTTTCAGTCCGACCTGATGCCAGAAGTCGGTTGCGTTGTCTGCCTGGAACGCACCGATTGCGGCTATTACGCTCTGTGTCGCCTAACCGATCCAACAGTTTTGCTCGGCGATTCCACAGTAGAATCGGCCCCATTTATGTGGCAGTGCAGTGCGTCTAATCCGTATGTGTTCGTCAGCTTCTCACGTAAGGTAAGCTGCAGGCTCGGTAATTAACAGTGGGTTATAATACCATGTAATTTATGGTATGCTGACATCCTGAAATTTCTGGTATCACCCTGTTCAGTCTGTGTCAACACTCTGACACCCTGTTCAGTCTGTGTCAACACTCTGACACCCTGTTCAGTCTGTGTCAACACTCTGACACCCTGTTCAGTCTGTGTCAACACTCTGACACCCTGTTCAGTCTGTGTCAACACTCTGACACCCTGTTCAGTCTGTGTCAACACTCTGACACCCTGATTAGTCGTGTCAACACTCTGACACCCTGTTCAGTCTGTGTCAACACTCTGACACCCTGTTCAGTTTGTGTCAACACTCTGACACCCTGTTCAGTCTGTGTCAACACTCTGACACCCTGTTCAGTCTGTGTCAACACTCTGACACCCTGATTAGTCGTGTCAACACTCTGACACCCTGTTCAGTCTGTGTCAACACTCTGACACCCTGTTCAGTTTGTGTCAACACTCTGACACCCTGTTCAGTCTGTGTCAACACTCTGACACCCTGTTCAGTCTGTGTCAACACTCTGACACCCTGATTAGTCGTGTCAACACTCTGACACCCTGTTCAGTCTGTGTCAACACTCTGACACCCTGTTCAGTTTGTGTCAACACTCTGACACCCTGTTCAGTCTGTGTCAACACTCTGACACCCTGTTCAGTCTGTGTCAATACTCTGACACCCTGTTTAGTCTGTCTCAACACCCTGTTCAGTCTGTGTCAACACTGACACCCTGTTCAGACTGTATCAACACGCTGACAACCTGAAGTCTGTAAAATGCATTACACTGTAGTTTTTTATTTTATTATCGAATTGACACCGTCAGGAAACTGAGAGCTTCATCTCAGGCGAGAGCAATCGTCCAATCAAGCTACGTTTTCACTTTCGCGGCGGTGAATCCCAAGAGGTCACCCTGCCAGCCTCTAAACCGCTGATTGACTGCATTAGTGGCGTCCTGCCTATGCTATCGCATACACTAGGCACTGATCTAGAGACCGCTATTGAATCTAAACAATGCTACGTGCAACGGGAATGCGCAAATGATATTAAGAAGACTCGTCTAGTTGTGCCAGCATCGAGTCTTTCAACTAGTATTGGCGATCTAGGCTTCAAGACTGGGGACCGATTGTACGTGTCGGTTTCCAAGGAGGACAGTGTCTCTATTGAAGCCACTTGTCAGCAAGTTGATGTCACCATGATTCTGGTTAGTAATGTATACAATAGATTGCAGTTTCATCAACCCTGTAGCAAAAGTTTCACGCGCAACCAACTATACGATTCTTTATTGTTTTAGAACTCAAAATCAAACGAAAAGTCGGTGAAAACTCTTCGTCTCAAGCCTGGTCACGTAAGCTATTCGACGTTTTTTTTTTTTTTTTTTACACAAAGTTGATTTATTGGACTATTTTTGCTGCACTAAAGTTAGTTTGCCGGGGAGGCGCTGACCCCTGAGCACAAACTCAGAGACATATGTACACTTTGTCACAAGGGGTTGTAGCCTAGTGGCTAAGAGTGTCGGACTCATGACTGAAAGGTCCAGGGGTTAGGAACTTTCTGCCACCTCTGAGCATGAGCACCTATTGACATCGGCAAATGCCATTTTTAACTATATAAACATGCATCTTTCTGTATTGACTTCATTTTAAGCAAATGTATCATTTAATTTCAGAAAGCCTACCAAATCAAGCAAAGCATGTTCGACAAAGTTCATAAAGATTCCCTGGCATTTGATCCAAGCGCCTGGAGTGTTGAAGTTTACAGCGAGGACTTGAATTGCTTCTATCCTGGTGGGTAGTTAGTTGTATTCTGCTACTTTTTCAGCATATAAGTAATCCTATTTTTCCAACTCTGTCAACCTTCCAGTGCCAGATTCTTTTGTTGTTGGTGAACTGTCAGCGCCCAGAATGCAACTTGTCAATAATCGGCCGCTTCGCGACGATGTTCGGGAAGTTTACATCAAAGTGACACTAGATTCAAAGATTGCCAACCAGGATCCTGTTGGTATGATTGCCAGGCTGACTGATCGTGTTGACAAATTTCGTCGAAAAGCAGCTGACATGCTGAATGTCCGGCGTCCAGATTTCTATCACCTGTGCTTTGTCAGTCCAACTACTGGTGATGCGACGTCCGAGGTACGCGACGATCGGACCCTTGACAGTGCAGGTATTAAGCACGCCACTGAGCTGCGCATTGTCACTGGCCGGCCCTTGCTAACTGGTCAGGCTCGAGTTCGTCTGTTCGAGCATCTAGCGTTCGACCCGTCTGATTGGTTGGTTCGGCTTAGCCAATCGCCAAATTCGCTGTTTAAACAGCACAATGATCTGGTTATCGATCCAAATATGAGAGTTGACGACCTCACTGATTTGCTAATTAAAGATGGACATATTAAAGAAGGTCAACCCGCTGCAATGTTTCGTCGGAAAGACAAAAAATTGCAACTATCGGCTTTGGCACCGTCAAGGCAGGTGTCATCGTGTCACTTGAATCAGAGTGGCGTAGCCTTGTGCTTCGACCGTCACTGCGGTGTCCCGCCAGAGTTGGCCAGCAGGCCTAAGCAGCAAGTTGACCCGATGCTATTGTGGTTGACCAGCAAGAAATCTGACAGTCTCAATGAGCACTATTCAGCACCAGAGCCTCTGTGGTGGCCGAACAGTTATGACACTGAGGACAGTGCAGCGTCTCTATACTCAGCTGTATATTATCAAGTTAGAATGGCAGCAAAACAAAAGCAACTGTTGCTAGCTAAGCGCTGTCACGAACGCTGCGATTGGTTGATCATACCGCGCGTGAAGGAAGCTTTATACAGCCAGCAGCAACAGGCTGATAAACTTGGCGCTGCAGCTCCGCTAACCAAATTGTCAACAACTTCGCCCTACTTGCTCCGAGATGGTGACGTAATAGCTTGGACAATTATCGGCGCAGAGTCGGACCGCGGAGAGTCTGCGCTCCGTCAGGTTATGCCAGAATATTTCAAGGGACCGCAGGACTTGCTAGTGCTGGAACAACGGCGCCAAGCTAGAGAGCGCAGGCGCGGTCAGGCCGGCCCAGACGAAGACGATTTTACTAGGGGTGTTCGGGTCGGCCATTTTTTCGGGGTTCGGGGTTTACCCCGAACCCGGTACCCCTACCCCGAACCCCGAACCCCGTCCCGAACATTTCTTCCAACCCCGAACCCCGAACCCGGTACCAAAACCCGACCCGACCCCGAACGTAACCCCGAACATTTTCACGCTTATTTTGGTCAATCATTTTAATAAATTAATAAACTTTTTCCACCGATAAAGGTACAGTATTCATTTGTATTGTACTTCACTTCAATTGTAAGCCTTTTGGGCGCGACGTTCGGTCCTTTGTCATATATTTTCAGTAGATGCTAGATAGTACTCTACATACTGGGGTCATAGACAAAGTAAATGAATAATAATAGTAATATTACAAGTCTACAAACATAGAAAGTGAAAGGCAAGTGCAGAAAATGGCGCATGAAAAGCTATATTTTTCAGGTTGCAAGTTCGCATCAGGCGTAGCAACATACGAAAAAGCATTGTGCACTCTACTGCCTCTACACGGTAACACATCACTTTCAAGTTCGGACTACCGGCTACAGCTACTAATTCAGTAATGGTAAAAGCATAAGATGTAAAAGAGAACAACGAGTACACTCTGTCCAATCCAAAAAAATTACGTACACCCATGTTTTGGCAAATGTACATTGAATGATAAATTAATTACTCCAGGCAAACTGAAACGCGTGCGCGACATCAAAGGCCAGCCGCCAATTGGGTAGTATCGATAATAGTTTGGGCATTAGCAGGCAAATTTCCTTCAGACAGTTGGCCATAAATTTTATGTACACTTATGGACGTGTGAGCATTGATTTATGGCCCTTACCTCCCAGACGTGCTACTGAGAATTAACTTTCTACTGTATAATAAATACACTGTATTTTAAGCCATGACAGTTCAGCAAGTTCAGCTTTTGCACCCTCTATCCCACACGACCCAAAGTAGTTATAGTACTAGTACTACTAACTCGTGATCAAAATTGATAAGCCACTCATGTCTTTAAGTCATATTGTTAATCAAACTTATCTCGCAAAAACATGAGTTTCTCAAGACTCGCACTCGACAAGCTGCAGCGTTCCTTGCGCTTCAGAAATCCGGCTGCGCTGAAGGCACACTCAGATGGTACTGAAGTCGCCGGAGCTGAGAGGTAGAGCTTGGCTAGCTCGGCCAGCTCTGGAAGGTTGGCAGAATTTTGGCTCCAGAAGTCGCTCGTGCTTAGCCTAAAACTCTGCTGCGCCAGGCTACGGTATAGCGAAAGCTGATCTGCTGCCTTGCGCCGGGCTTCTTTCTTCGTGGTGTCTCCCGAGCACTGGACCTGATTGCATTAAAGTTGCTCTCGCGCGTTGTTATGCCAGACGATTGGCAGAATTTCAAAAACTTTGATCCCTCGTTAACAGCCGAGACAGTACTGCTACAATCGTCCTCATCTGTCGAAGAAGCGCCCGCACCGGAATTGGAGGTAGCCTCTTGGATGGCACTCCCCTCAGTCTCCTGCTCGATGCTCCAGGCAACCTCATTCTTAAGGTGATTTTGCACGTCTAGCATGTCGCCCAAGTTAAGGTGGGGAGAAGCAATAATTGTGTTGTCCAAGAATGCGGCGGTCTTGTAGAATAGAATGTTGAATGTTGTGGACTCAAATGTATACTTATTTAACTGCTCCAGTAGCCGCCTTCGCAGGAATCGATCAGTGTCATTGACATCCTCCGCAGAGAGAAACTGCCGCAAACCGTAAAGAACAATGTAGGCAATGTTAGCCGTTGGATAATTTTGTCCAGATAGCATCTCTGTGGCGTCTGCGAATTGTCTCAGAATGGCTAGAAGTGTACCCGCGACCTCTTTCTCCTCCTGGCGAAGAAAAACGCTTCGCAGTTGCTTGATTTCGGCATCGCTGGTCGCGTCCTGGATGAGCTGGCAAAGTGTTCTGTCCACATCAGGGTAGCGCTGTAGATAGACGCGAAGCATGCTGTAAGTCGAACTCCACCGGGTCTTCACATCCAGCGGTAGCAAGGTATCTGCTTCTGCGTCCCGACGAAATGCATCTGCAGCCCTGGTGGACCGCCTGAATAACTTTGCTGTCCTGCGGATTTTTGTTATGGCGCTGGCAATCTTTTTGGTGCCCTCCGATGAAAGTGGAAGTGTTCTGAATTCTTCTGCCCACTCAGTGCAATCGTCTTCGTCTTCACTTTCATTGCATTCTGTGCTGCTGTCGCCATTCACACCATCAGCGCTTGAGTCAGTTGCTTCCCAGAGCCCGGAGCCGTGGCACACCACCAGATGCAGAATATGCCCAAGGCAGCTCAGTCGTTGCATGCGATCGCAGATTTTTCCAGCACGAACAATGTTACTACCCTGGTCCGTGGTGCACTTTCCGAACTTATCGTAGAGCCCATACTTCTGAAGGCACTGGACAAACGCATGTGCTATAGCTTCGGCTGTGTGGCGCTCGGTGAAGTGAATGAAATCGAGTGTAGTGCTTTCAACTTGGAAGCTTTCATTGGCAAAGTGACACGTTATTATCATGTAGGCCATGTTCGTTCTGTCTGTCCATAAGTCAGTTGTAAAGTTGACGACAGTTGGTGCCTCCAGACGAACTTTCAGCATAGCCACTTTCTCCTCAAACAGCGAGTCAACTCGGTCAGTAACTTTCTGACGTCTGGGTCCCATATAGCCTGGCAGAATTGCTTGCAAGAACCCTTGCATTCCTTTCTTGCGGAAGTCACCAAATGAACGGCCATCTTGAATTATGGCTTTAATGGCAGCCTCATCGAGCCTGGACACTAACGCACTTGAAAGTGATGGCTTAACCTTAGAAGATGAGGCCTGGGAAGTAGGACTCACTGCTACAGGCGCAAAACTACCTGTGATTCTCATTTGCTTTAGTGGCACTGGCACAGTAGATTGTTCTCGCACAGTACTGCTTCCTTCAGGATCATTGGCAGTAGGCACCTGTGCAGGTGCGGATGTACTTGACCTGCTCTCAGATTCGGAACAGAGAAGCTTATGTTGGTTTCGTAGGTGATTTAGCAATGCTTTTGTAGATCCATCCTTTTGAAGTTTGAGGTGCGCATTGCACTCCTTACACATAGCATTTTTTTTATCTGCAGACTGTTCAAAATACTTCCAAACTCTGGACTTCATGCTTCAGTGCCACCTGGTTGAATAGCTGGAATGAGAATTGGTTAGGTAGGTAATGGTACAGTGATTGAAATCAATTGCTAACTGGGTATTTCTGCGTAAGGGGTCTAACCACATTTTTCAACATTAATGTAAATAACGTTTGAAGTATATGGGATTGAGAAAGACTGCTTACATAATATCATGAAAAATACTAGTGTCACTTCAATGGAGAAGTAATTATCTTTTTGCATCTGTTATAGTAAATGTTTAGCAATAAAATTACATAAAGGTTGTTACTTTATTCAAAATTTAAATCAGTGCAGTCTTTTTGCTCTTCATGTCCTCATTTCAATAGAAAGCAAAATAAATATTTATGAATTGGAATCATTAGAATATTTTCTAAAACACAAGAGTGGTTTTATTCCAGTCATAAAAAATACCTTAAAAGTTATTTGCATTCAAAATAAAATAACATGGCTTGACACTTGTGTGGAAATGTCAACTGGTTTAGTACTATACATTGCCCATTATAATTACCAAGTGACACTGACAATAATATATAGGCATATACACTTGTAAACTGATCCATATATATAATACCATTATGAACCCTTCTATTCATTAATTATTGCCTAGTAAACAACAAAAGTTCACTGCTTATTTATGCTATCAAATTAAATGCTTCATGCCTTCATACTTATTACTTGCTTCTCATTTCTATAATTTTATATGTATATATAACTAACTACCAATAAGAAACAGATTATAGGCCAATAGAAACTTTGCTTGTAGATAGAAACACATGCAGCCACAGAGGAGGTTCAGTTTTATATATTGAGATGTGCCTTAACAGCTTCAACAACTTAGCCTTGTGGTTTAATTTCCCTTAGCTACTCTACAACTAGGAAAAGAAATATGAAACACTTCTTGCAATGGGAATGGGATTGGGATTGAGATGGAAGGAATACCAAGACCCAAGATCTAATAGTAAGATACATGAAAGTTCACAGCTAAAATCAGGACCATTTCGTACCTATACTTACAACGAAATTGCTTTCATAGTAATATTACATCTATGAGTTTAGGCCTATTTAAGCTGCAAAAATAGAGTACAATAAAATTAGATTATACCCTGTAGTGTAGATATCAGTAGAGATAGAACTAGAGCGATAAAGAGATAGCACAGATAAAACAATGATACAATGAAACAGGAGAGTTAATCACAAATATATATTTATTTTTACTTTTGATTATAGTTAACAGTAAGTCAGTAGTGGTATAACAGAATTGCTATGCAAAAACTAAAGTGACGTCTTTACATAAAATTGTATGCTGATATGAGTAGGTAATCATTGTGATAATTGATTATTGGCGACTTATGCGTGGAGAATAATAGTGTATTTATAAATTTTAAGCTTCCTCGACCTCATCCAATCCAGAAGTTCAGACCATGTTACACGTAGCACATGTAAAATTATTACTGAACGTAATTTTTTAAATCATCAACTGCAAGACTGAATGGGTCGAAAAACGACAATCGTTATTTACCAGAAAGTGTAAATGAATCCATGGTTCTATCTGCTATTTCCGTTTCAAATTGTATGTAAAATATAACTTAAGTTGTACCTGAAACTCAATGCATATCTTTCGCATTGTGGATTTTGCATAAGGAGTAAAAAGTGCTTGAAAATACTCTTGAGAATGATAATTGTTCAAAACCCCGAAAACCCCGAAAACCCGGTGGCCAAACCCGACCCGAACCCCGAACCCGGTACCCCTACCCCGAACCCGAACCCGACCCGGAACACCTACCCCGAACCCCGAACCCGGTACCAAAACCCGACCCGAAACCCGACCCGACCCCGAACCCCGAACACCCCTAGATTTTACCGATGTCGGCGGAGAAGGCAGTGCCAGTCGCGCTAGGCCAGTCGAAAAATCGCTTCAAATCTTTGTTCCGAGTTATGACTCTATGGAATAAATAAAACTGTTGTAACCGAGTATGCCTTATTAAGCATACGAGACTATTGAGACTGTCGTGTTGCAAATATTGCACAACTAAAATTCATAATTGAAGTTTGTTAAAAAGCTCTCTTAAATCGTCAACTGACTAACTACTTTTAGTAGCTTAAAAAGTACTTGTTATTTTCTTGCTTACTCCAGTCCGAAGCTTTGCCTATGGTATAAATAAAAAAAACATTCCTAGAGTTTGATACGCATCGTACAACCTATATCCCGATTCGAGAGTTCATTCGCGTTCAATCAATGAAACCTTCCAGTTATTGCGATGTGTTCTAATTTTCTTCATTATCACTTATTGTTACTCTCGAGTAAATACCGTACAAGTTTAGCAGCCAAATAATCAGATTCTATTTTTTCTAACATAAAAACAAAAATAAAACATTGCTTCTGCCGAATTCTTTGCTTGTCTTGACTTGATTGTTTTAAACGTTTCCGAGTGTTGATTTACCACGGTGGTGACAATGCCCCCCCCCCTTAATGCCCAATGATCTTATCCCCAATAATTCCGATAGCAAACGATATTATTATTATGTCCAGTTGTCATGGGCTCAACGATTATTTCTATCCAACAGTCAGGGGGTTGTAGCCTAGTGGTTAGAGCGTCCGACTCACGACTTGAAGATTGGGGGTTCGATTCCCGATCCCACTTGGAAAAAAATCTGTGTCCTTGAGCATGACGCTTAACTCTGTACCCGTATTTCTTCAGTTCACCCAGCTGTAAAATGGGTGCCAGCATTAGCTGGGGTAATTGAGGGTGTGCGTGTCGACCCCCCCCCCCCAGTCCTTGGACAGCCGTACGCGTCGCGCAGTAGCTGCGGCTGAGCTGTCGGTTGCACATCTTGCCCGATTGGGGCAGGTGTAATATATGATTGTTATTAATTACTTATGCAAAGTACGAAGTTTCTCTTAAATCGGCTACTTAGCAAGTAGTAAACAAGCATTAAGTAGTATATAAGGCATTAAGTAGTATATAAGCATTATATACTGATAATCAACTTGTTTTGCATTATTTCAGCTACACGGCAGCCATGCCAGCTGAACTGCTTCAACGCCTGATTGCTCCTTACGAAAATCTGAGCTCAGATTACGTAATACCAGCCGGCAACCGTAACTACCGACTGCAATATTCCCATGTCTACTCCCAGCGGTTGCACTCGATGCGAGCCCAGTTGGAGGCTCTGGCTCGTGAGCGTTGGCCTTCCCTGCCATTGCGGCGCATCTCAGAAATTGTCACCGGGGAACGGTGCATCGTAGTTGGCACCCTGTTCAAGGACATGCCATTGAAGCCCAGCATACTTAGCGAGATTGGTGAAGATCAACAGGTAGAGCCACCACCTGTGCCAGAGTGCTGTGTCAGCGATAAAGACCGCCTAATCCTGGAGGACGATCTGCAACGAATTCAACTGGTTGGCGACATCGCCAAGGAGCGACTGGTGACTGGCATTGTGCTGGCTGTGCTGGGCAAAGAGCCGGATGAGGCTAGAGGCCGCTTCCAGGTGCGTGTGCGGTCTTGAAGATGGGGGTGTGGGATTGGGGGAAGATGGGAGTGTGGGATTGGGGTGAATGAAGATGAGAGTGTCAGATTGGGGTGAATGAAGATGGGAGTGTGGGATTGGGGTGAATGAAGATGGGGGTGTGGGATTGGGGTGAATGAAGATGGGGGTGTGGGATTGGGATGAATGAAGATGGGGGTGTGGGATTGGGGTGAATGAAGATGAGAGTGTCAGATTGGGGTGAATGAAGATGGGAGTGTGGGATTAGGGTGATTGAAGATGAGAGTGTCAGATTGGGGTGAATGAAGATGAGAGTGTCAGATTGGGGTGAATGAAGATGAGAGTGTCAGATTGGGGTGAATGAAGATGAGAGTGTCAGATTGGGGTGAATGAAGATGGGAGTGTGGGATTGGGGTGAATGAAGATGAGAGTGTCAGATTGGGGTGAATGAAGATGAGAGTGTCAGATTGGGGTGAATGAAGATGAGAGTATCAGATTGGGGTGAATGAAGATGAGAGTGTCAGATTGGGGTGAATGAAGATGAGAGTGTCAGATTGGGGTGAATGAAAATGGGAGTGTGGGGTTGGGGTGAATGAAGATGGGAGTGTGGGAATGGGCTGAATGAAAATGAGAGTCTAGGATTGAGGTGAAGATGGGAGTGTGGAATTGGGGTGAATGAAGATGGGAGTGTGGGATTGGGGTGAAGATGGGGGTGTGGGATTGGGGTGAATGAAGATGGGGGTGTGGGATTGGGGTGAATGAAGATGAGAGTGTCAGATTGGGGTGAATGAAGATGAGAGTGTCGGATTGGGGTGAATGAATATGAGTGTCAGATTGGGGTGAATGAAGATGAGAGTGTCAGATTGGGGTGAATGAAGATGAGAGTGTCAGATTGGGGTGAATGAAGATGAGAGTGTCAGATTGGGGTGAATGAAGATGAGAGTGTCAGATTGGGGTGAATGAAGATGAGAGTGTCAGATTGGGGTGAATGAAGATGAGAGTGTCAGATTGGGGTGAATGAAGATGAGAGTGTGGGATTGGGGTGAATGAAGATGAAAGTGTCAGATTGGGGTGAATGAAGATGGGAGTGTCAGATTGGGGTGAAGATGGGAGTGTGGAATTGGGGTGAATGAAGATGGGGGTGTGGGATTGGGGTGAGTGAAGATGGGAGTGTGGGATTGGGGTGAATAAAGATAGGAGTGTGGGATTGGGATAAAAATAAAGATAAGAGTTAGGCAATCGTAAAAGCTCGTTGGGAACGAGTGTTGTTGAAGTTCTTAATTTCATGTGCATAATGTGTCACAGTAAAGTACTCAGTGCACTCTGTTGCTAGTCCCGACCCGGTCATCAACACCCAGGTAGAGGAGCACCTGTTCGCCCAGCCGGCCCCGCAGCCGCAGTGGCTGCCGCTGGAACCGGAGCCCGAGCAGGACATCTGGCTAGCGGTTGTGTCGGGTTTGCACCTGGGTGATCCAGCGGAGGATGTGCTCAGACTGCGCCTGCTGGTGCAGCGGCTCACCTGTAGTCTGATTCCGTCTGACAGCATGCGACAGTCGGCTGCCAGTGTTGTTCGGCTGCTGATTGCAGGTGATTTGCTGTGCGTTTGCTACTTATAGTAGGATAGAATAATTGTGTGGACCGCCAGACTGGAGCTCCGCCAGCCTCCCAGAGTGTCAGTTGCTAGAGCCAGCCTCCCAGATGCTCAGTTGCTGGGCCAGCCTCCCAGATCCTCAGTTGCTAGGCCAGCCTCCCAGATCCTCAGTTGCTGGGCCAGCCTCTCAGATCCTCAGTTGCTGGGCCAGCCTCCCAGATCCTTAGTTGCTGGGCCAGCCTCCCAGATCCTCAGTTGCTGGGCCAGCCTCCCAGATCCTCAGTTGCTGGGCCAGCCTCCCAGATCCTCAGTTGCTGGGCCAGCCTCCCTGATCTTCAGTTGCTGGGCCAGCCTCCCAGATTCTCAGTTGCTGGGCCAGCCTCCCAGATCCTTAGTTGCTAGGCCAGCCTCCCAGATCCTCAGTTGCTAGGCCAGCCTCCCAGATCCTCAGTTGCTGGGCCACCAGCCTCCCAGATCCTCAGTTGCTGGGCCACCAGCCTCCCAGATCCTCAGTTGCTAGGCCAGCCTCCCAGATCTTCAGTTGCTGTGCTGGGCACTGGATCGTCAAAATCTTCTCTCTCACCTGCCGCTCCTATGGTTGCAGTAAAAAATGCAAATTTCTGTTTCCAGAAGAGACTGCTATTAGCGGCAAACATCAAAGGCTATTTTCTGATAGCGCAGGTTGCAATACCCATTTCCTGAGTCGCAGCCAAGATCACATTGTGCTTGCGCGACCCATTGGAAAGAAGTCAACCTGACAGATATTTAGATGAAATCTATCAGAATTACTAATGATTGTTACTAATTGCCCCTCCAACTCAGGCAACAGCCTGGCCAAGAGTACTCAGGACCAAGAGTCGCACTCCAGAGCTCTGTACCTGTCTAAGAAGGCAGCCGTGACCAGCGCCGCAGGAGTCAGCCGGTTGGACTCGCTGGTGTCCGAGCTGGCGGCCTCGATTCCAGTCGATCTGATGCCGGGCGAATTCGATCCCAGCGGTTATTTCTTGCCCCAGCAGCCGCTCCATCACTGCATGCTGCCGCAGTCTGGCCGCTACTCCAGCCTGAATCTCGTCACTAATCCGTATCGGTTCCGGCTGGCCGACTGGCACATCCTGGCCACCAGCGGCCAGACAGTGAAAGATGTTAAGAAATTTAGCAACATCCGGGATCCACTGGACCTGATGGAGGGCACGCTGCGCTGGCGTCATCTGGCTCCAACAGCGCCGGACACTCTGGGCTGTTTTCCATTCTACGAGTCGGATCCGCTGCTGCTGGACTTCAGCCCCCACCTGTACATTGCCGGCAATCAGGCTAGCTTTGGGCATCGGCTGGTCAAGGATGCGGCTGGCCAGGAAACTCTGCTGGTATCTGTGCCGGCCTTCGCTGACACTGGCGAGTGCGCCCTCGTCGGGCTGCGCAGTCGGCGGGTTCGACGGCTGCTACTGTCGGCTGAAGGATTCCACGGTGCAGGTAGACGAGCTGATGCCGAGGTTCCAATGGATACTGACTGAAGCTCAATTCGAATACGAGCTACTGTAAGTAGCTTATCATTTCAACTGGCATTTTGTATGTTGCTGTTCTATTTTTCTTCTATTTGGTAAACAAGCATTTCAATATAATATTTATGGATCCGGTATTAACGGAACCGACTATTTTTTCTGCGTAAGTAAAAGTATAATTAAAAGCGTTAACCATCAAATAAAAATAAAATTCGTGTTTAATTGTTATTTACACCTGTAATTAACTTTCGACAAATTCAATTTATAACATATTTGTCTTGACGCTTTGTTGATAAAGTTTGGAACGCTTCTTTGTGTTAAACCTTGATTATACTCAGCAACATCGCAGAAGATTCTGTCTGTGGTCGCCACTTTTGAGAGCGCAGGTAAAGTATCTCAATCTTTGCGAGTGACGCAACTTAGCAACGCCGCGGCCGACTTTGAGTTGAGGAATGAAGTGGCGGAGCGGTGTGCGAGGGTTGGACGTATTAAAGCTGCCCGTATCTTTTATTTTAGAATAGCCCAAGTGAACATTCGCTTGTGTGCCCGATAATTTGCCAGTGGTTTTTGTACTTTAACACCCGAGGGCCAACCCCCAGAGAGTAGAAAGTCAGTGCCGCGTATGTAGCCTCACCGCTGTGTGTGGGATGATTCCTCTGAAAGCGTAGTGCCAGGCTGCCAAGTGCCGTCATGCAAATATGAATCTCTACATGCATGGGCAACAAGGAGCTCCTTGCTACCTATCGCACATAATTTTTCGCAGCAATTCTGGGCTGAATATGAGGGTCGTTCAATAAATTTTAGGACCACAGTACACATTGCACTCTGGGTGATGTGATGAGTAGATCGGAACACTGTACATGTTAGCTTATACAAAAAAATATAAAGGCTTCAAAGCCACCTACCCACCCAAATCAAAATCCATTCCACTGGAGACCTATTAGGATTACAAACCTGGTCTAAACCAGTCGGAATGCCTAGAGCGGCTTCGCTTAGCCGCTTAGGATAGCACCTTCAAGAAGAACCATTTTCGACTTGTTTGCGGAATTTCCTCGAGGCCGAGCGGATCGTTTGCAGAAGATGAAAATCGAGCTAATTAAGTTCGACAACTGACGCAAACTTTGCAGAGCAGGCTCTAATCGACGAAGATCCACGATCAACCGTGCAACAGTTAGCCACTACCGTCGGGATTTCATCACGAAGCCTCGCCATTCAAGATGGTGGTTGTTTTCGTGGCTCATAGCTGCGGTCCAGCGGCAGTTATTCCGCTGGAAACACGGCGAACAGTGACTACCAACTGCGGTATGTGACCGTGTGTCCTCCAGTGCTACAAGCTCTTGCTGACAGGCGTCCAAAGATGCGACATCGCGGGCTCCTAACTACATGTACTCCACCAGGATAACGCGCCGGCCTATACATTTCTATGTATCCGGAAATTAATATTGGACACCCCCATAAATACCCTCGGGCTAAAGCAATAAAGCAATTGAAAGTCACGCCGCAAACAAATTAGCTGTCACTGAACTACATGTATGAAAACTGAGGATCGTTAATGCTCAGTGCTCTGCTCAGAAATACAATTTAGACCAATTATAGCTTCCGTGTACACAGGGCCGCAAACCCTTTGGTAGACGCCCTAGTCTCTTTTCGGGCGTCCCTGTCTCACGACTCTCATGGTCGGCGCCGTCTTTTAAACCGGTGAATGCCACGTCCAAGAGGTGACAAAAATGAGCACCCGTGACGTCATTCGTCGAATTTAGTTATCTCTTTAATTTATTTAGTTTTTCGAGTAGGGCAGCTTTTATTAGAAGCGATTGGGGGCCGCGGACCCCCTGTTCCCTTCGCGTACGCCACAGGACCATGGGGCCTTGCCTCATCATTACATGGATGTGGGTTACTCTACATGTGTATCGTAGCTTGTTATTCTTGTAAAAAGTTTGTAAAAATCGATTGCAGGTTCTGCACTGCAAGCTTCTACGCTTGTAACGCCCCAGAAACTCTTAAATAGAACTTTTAACGTTTTCTGTCACTGAATATAATTGCCTCAAAACGTTTAGTTGAGTTGTACACCAGGCTCCCAAGATGACCTATACAATACTTGCAATATATTAATGTTTGTAGACTGATGAAAAAACTGATTAACGGGTGGAAACGAATTTTCTGACAATAATTTAGCGGGGCCCTGTAATGCAGCTGTTTTTGCAGCGTAACCTGTTGTCATTGTTATTGTTAATTTTGTGGTTATTGTTAGTGTTTTTATTGTCAGTTTCGCCATTTTGTCTTCCAGGTTGCTCCAAAACTCAATCTTTATTGCACATCAGCTCCAGCCTTTGAAACTCGGTCGGGCTCAGCGCCTTGCTGCCGAATCCATAGCACAGCAGGGTGCCGTTCAAGCTCTTGGCATTTATCGGACCATAGCCGAGTCGCAAAGAGTCAAACAGGCTCTTGGAATATGACAGGCTTGCTGTTTTGCTATTTGCACCAACCTCTACGGTGGAGCCGTTCGTGTAAAAACGCAAAGACGTTGTCCCATTGAAAGCGATTCCAAACGACAATTCGTGCCGCGCATTGTCCACTGGCAGGGCCTGCGTCGAATTGAACAGCAGTCCAAACTCCTCAGTTCCTGAGTTCGTCAGTTGTTTGAAAATGGTAACGCTGAAGATGTTGTCAACCCTTTTTGGAGCATGCTCCCCACAGATGACGGGTCGTCACGATTCAGAAAGGAGAAATAGGTTGTTTGGCTGAAATTCAGATGGAAATTTCCCGCGATGGTTATTAAAAATTTATTTTAAGTTACTCTGCATGAAGCATTTCGCTCACCCATCGTCGAAAACATGTCGAACTCTAAGAAATGCCGAGTATTCCGAGCCATATGCGATCAGCTTGTGGAACTCGGGAGTCTCAGTACTCAGGTACGAGTCATTATGGCCCTCGAAGTGAGCACCTCTTGCATCCACCGTCACATTTTGAGTCTTGAGGCAGAACCGTCTCGGATTGACCTCATTTTGGAGACCGCTTCTTGAGAACTTGTAGAACAGCTTCATCTCTAACTTAGTGAACACTGACTCCGCCACATCTGAAATGCAATTAATTCGATAATTCTAGGTGTAAGGCAACACGCAGGTAAATTTGAATAACGCCGCACTCACCGCAGTCTCCGCACAGCACATCGGTGTACTTGTAAGAGTTGCAGTCGCCGTCAGTCCATTGCCCGAGTCGGGAACACGCGTCTCCATGGTAACACTGGCCGGTGCTGATGTTGAAGTGGAATGCGTTGCAGGTGCGCAGTCGGGAGCAGATGGCAACGCACTGCAGCTCGCTGGTCAGGCGGTGCGGCAGCGGAGCGGCGTGTTGCGTCGGGCACTGGCGGAACTTGCGGAATGACAGCCTGGCAACTAGGGAGGGGCACTGCGACGCGCTGGAGGCTGCGGCGGCTGCCAAACTCAGACAGAGCAGCCAGATGAGCATGATTTACCGATAGTAGTAGATTATGTCAATATCCCCGACTCTTTGCTGGCTATGCGACACATCTTTATAGCCTTTGTGTCAAGTTGGATTATCTATGCGCTTCAGCGGTGCCAATAGAGATACCTTATGTTGTTGAATGTATTGCAGTCGGTCCGGATTCAATGCTAGCTACGGTTGTGTGAAACCGAACCGTTTTTTCCGGGGCGTGCAGCGTTTATTTTTTTCAGGGTTTTGTTTTCCACTGCGTTCGACTCATTCTTGCGTTTCAATGCCTCGCATTGCTGGTTTAACTGTTAGCTTGGAAAAAGCTTTTGTCAGGCTCGATGTTTTCAACAATGCCTGGGTCTCTTAGCTATGCCTAAAGCCTCTGGTTTGATTGACAGGTTGTTTTGCATTTGCCAAAGTGTTTTACATAGAAAGTTTTCTGCATTGAGGTACATTGTAAGCTATTGTTTAGCTGATGTTTCTGCAGTGCAAATTACAGTGGGATATGTTGAAACTAGGAGCTTGTAGACTTACTGTCTTTAGACTTCAGTTTAAGAATCTAGAGACTACGGCATCGATTCAGCTGGCAAGGGTTTAACGCAACGAGCGCCACCTACCAAACAGCACCTGAAGCATAAACTCATCATTTTTATGATTGTTACTCACTGGGTCATTTTGATGCAGTTATTGATCTTAGAGTAGTCCTTAATAGTTATTTATTTGGTCTGGAGCGGCGCTCTGGTGTGCTAGCGGCCCAGGCTCGATACCAAGTGCAGTCACATTAATTTGGGGCTAAATTGGAATCTCGGCTGCAGCTCTGCTCGTGCAGTTAACGGCCTTGAGGGCCAACCCCCCAAGGCGCAGTGAAGTGTACATGCCTAACGATAAATAAAGTTAGGGCCGCTGTACACTCCTGTGTGAGTGTGTGCCTGCGTACGTATCCGCGCGCTTGTATGCCTGCTCAGGGGAGTCAGCGGAATGGGCAGTAATGCCTCTCGCCGGTTGTGTGCCTATGTCGCTATACGCAGAGGAGCACACAGGCCCCTGCCTCTAATAAAAAATGTCTTATCTTTAAACAAGAATAGTTTGATAAAAAAGTTGTCTGTAAGGGTTTTTTGTTGGCTGTTGGTAGGGTAAGTAAGGTTGGTAAGGGTTTTTGCAAGTACTCCAGTCTGTAAACGAATAAACTCATCTTTACAATACTTATTTATCAAAGTGTATCAAAATTTTGAGTCGAATTGCATTAGTGAAATGGAGCCACCAGCTACCACTGATTTTAATCAGCCTTTGAAAATCGGATTTCATAAATGACTGACAACCTTGTAGGCCGCACCCTTCTCGTTGACAGGGTTATCAGTTCGCATGTAAAATCATATATTTTCATTTAAATAATGAGAAAATGTTTGAATTTTCTGTCAATTAAAATATGGGCAAGAGTTCAGTTTTCTCAAGATGGATAATTTTTTGTCTAAGTCTAAGCCTATAACCACTGATGAAAGACAGTTGGTTAGTCAGCTCTTTTAATTGATATGGTAACTGCATGGCTGGTAGCTGCATACTAGCTGGTACATTTACGTGATTGCAAGTCGTTTAAGAAATAGACGCGTTTCTTATAAAAAGTACTCTTTATGATTTATGCTTATGATAATATCACCCAAAATTTCTAACTAATCAATATTTTGTAAATATAAAAACAATTTGTAACAAAGCAGATATTGAAAAATATTTGTTATAATATTATAATAAAATTATTTACCAAAATAACGTGTGAAAAATTTGTTAATGAAGGCAGAGCAGGTATTTTTGGTAAGCCTAGCTATTTGCCGTGAACCCTTTCCTCTGCTTTCCTCTGCTTTCTGGGGTCGGGGTGCTCACTCACAGTAATGGATGAGCCATTCACACTGCCATCAAACAAGCCACCAAATCACACGACTTGCTAATTCTAAACCTAAACACATCCAGACCAAATAGTACTCGTAATAGGGTCAGGTGCTCTTGCTATTTTACAATTGGTCCAGAACACTTAAGTTTAATCTAATAAATAGATTCAGTAGCTATAGGTTTTTAATTCACAGTAAAATTCACACGTTAGTTTAAACAAAACAAAAGAATAATGATAAAATAACAAAACGCTTAACTAACTTATTTTTTAAAATTCCAATCACATGACTCATAACCAGTTTCATTTTATGCCGATATATTAGCGTTAGTCATCAGTGTCATTAGTCTTCGCATAGTTGTTGAAGCTGCTGAAATTCGTACTGACTGAGCACTTTCTGGCCGAGTCCGAAGCAGAGCATGCTTCCGTTCCAGCTATAGTAATCAGAGAGACCCTGGCCCAGATGCAGTCGCTCGAACGAGCTCGAAAATTGGGGGGCTGGGAATTTTGAGCCAGTCCAGGAGCCCTCGATGGATCCGTTTATAAAGTGCTGAGGATAGCTGCCGTTGAATGAGATCCCCATCGAGTTCACTCGGTGCAGACCGTCGGTGGGCAAGGCGGGGGCTGATGTAGAAAAGATACCAAAATTTCTGTCATTGCTTTTAAAGACATTAATGTTGCATAACCGGTTGGCTGTAGAAAACAGTGAGCTGCCATACGCACCGGATGAATTTAAAAATCGCAGATAGAATTTCCATCTGAAATGAAATCAGTTAAAGACGGACCACTTTTACAAATATATAATTTTAAATTCATTAGGCGCAAAATTATACAATCCGACCTCACCTTCCATCAAAGATGTGCCTCACTTGGACAAAGGCTGAAAACTCTGATCCATACGCCAACAGCTTGTCAAATCCGGGAGTCTCAGCACTCAGGTATGAGTGAAGGTAACCCTCAAAGTGAGCACCTTCTGCATCGACTGATACATTGTGAGCAGTCAGACAGAACAGCCTCGGATTGGCCTCAATCTGCAGACCGCTCCTTGAGAACTTGTAGAACAGCTTCATTCCTAACTCAGTGAGTTCTGGCTTTTGCACATCTGTAAATGCGATTATGATCTGAATTGTTAGATTTGAGTGATAGACAGCCTGGTTAATAGGAGTCACTAATATATGAGCCACTCACCGCAGTCTCCGCACAGCACATCGGTGTACTTGTAAGCGTCGCAATCGCCGTCAGTCCATTGCTCGAGTTGGGAACACGCGTCTCCATGGTAACACTGGCCGGTGCTGATGTCGAAGTGGAATGCGTTGCAGGTGGGCAGTCGGGAGCAGGCGGCGGCGCACTGCAGCTCATTGGTGAGTCGGTTCGACAGCAGAGCGGCAGACAGAGTTGGGCACCCATTAAATTTGCTGAATGACAGCAGTCTGGCAACCGGGGCTGCGGTTGCGGAGCTCAGGCAGCACAGCAAGAGAAGAAAGCCTGACATCTCAGTAAAAACGTTGTGAAATTGCAGAATTAAAACAAGTTTATTTGCAATCAAGTGATTTAGAATCTCTTCAATTTTTTCTGGTCTATTACAGTTTCTTTTAGCTTCTTAATTTATGCAGTTTTCTTGCCAACACCAACCTTAAGCTACAGAGCCGCTCGGCAGGACCGTTGCACGGAAGCACGCTTCCGAACTCGTGTCCGTTTCTTTGTTTTATTTCAACTCAGCTGAATAGGAAGCTGAGTTTCCTGGGCGTGGTTCTGTGACGGCTTTCTTCCATTCTATCAAGAAAGACAATTGCAGCTGTAAAACAATGCGGAACTATAGTGTCCATTGCCACGAAATTGGCGTCGCTTGTAGTTTTTTCACTCGTAATGGTGGCTAATGCATCGATTTCTTCAATTTCTAAGACGCTTATAGGTTGACTATTAGACAATTTGCATTGCTTAGCAATTTGACGATCATTATTCACATTTTTAATGCAGAACAATCCATTGCTACAAACAATGCATTGTCTGTAGGATCGTCAAACAGAAAAACAATGCAAATAATCAGCGGTCGCAGTGCGTGACAACGATTGTCTGGCGAGCGCCGGTAGCCGAGCGCCGGTAGCCCGAACCACCGCTGATCATATATCCATTGGCTGGATGGTAAAATTATTCCCCTTTTTAGTAGACTTTATAGTAGTAGCTGATGTAGACTATCAAAGACACCGTTTTACACTATTATTTAGGTTTTTTTATAGACCGAAGGTTTCTCGAATTGAATTTGTCTATGGCCAGACTAAGGCGTCGCCACCGGGGGGGGGGACAGGGGGGACATGTCCACCAGTAAAACCTATGGGGGGACATGCCAATGCTTTGTCTCCCTATACCTTGTTTACCCGTTATGGATATCAATAATTATGCTTCAGGGCAACAAAGTTCGTCCTGGTGCTTGACTGGGTGCTGCGGACTGCTCTTCCTACCGACGACGACGGTTTTCTGCTGCAGCGACGCGTGGGTCGACGTCAACCGGAGAAGCGGCTCAGCGTGCTTGGCTACGCCGACGACCTCGCCCTGCTGTCCTCGACCGTCGAGGGCGCCCAACGGCAGCTGGACAGGCTGGTTGCCGTTGCGGCGAGTGTCGGCCTGGTGGTCAACACGCAGAAGACCGTTGTGCTCTGCGTGCCGGACGACATCGAGGCTGCAATATTTTGCCGAGGCGCTGACGGGCAGGCGACCGAACTCCCGCGATGTCAGCAGTTCGTCTACCTCGGCGGTCTGGTTCCAGACGCTCGCGAGGACCTGCGACGCCGCCGCGGGCTTGCCTGGGCTGCCTTTCGTTCTGTGAGGGCAGTCCTGCAGTCCGAGGCCCTACCGGACCGCCAGAGGGCGGCGCTGTTCCAGGCGGTAATCGAGACCGTCCTGCTGTACAACGCCGAGACCTGGACGCTGACGGACTCACTCGAACAGCAAGTCGATGCGGCGCACGCTGGTCTGCTGCGCGCCGCCTTCAACATCGGCGTCGAGCGAGTCACCAACGCGGCACTCTATCGCCGCGCTGGCCTGCCACGTCCAAGTGATCTACTGCGCCGTCGGCGACTCCAGCTCGCAGGCCATCTCATCCGCGCCGAGTCGTACTGCCCACAGCCGGTGCAGGAGGTGCTGCTGCTCACGCTGCAGGCACCCTACTGGCGAGGTCAAGCGCGAACTCGGCGTTACGTCGACTGTCTGCTGGCTGACGCCGGCGCCCCGGACACTGCCGGTGGCGCGGCCTTTGTTCGCGCCCAAGCCATGAAGCGCGCCCTGTGACGCTGACTTTTACCATCATGACAGCGTATTTTGTTGTTGTTGTTGCAACAAAACAGCGTCTGCATGCAGCACCAACATGAGTGCCTGCGGCGCTAAAATGACAGCCTGTTTGTGCCCAGGAGTCAGTAGAATGGGCAAAACGATCTCACATTTCACCGCCTCGAAGGGTTTTGAGACGATGTCTCCAAAGGCGTATAGCGTCAGGGTGCTCACAGCCCCTGCAGTTAATATTATCTATATCAATAAATTCCGCTAGGAACAATCATTGGCCAAATTATTTTTAACTAATATTACTCCACGACTTCTCCCCAATGTACATCTACGAGTACCCTATGCGCAAATTTAATCACCTGGCTGCTTTCCTATGTTCTGTCCGCCCTAATTAACCTTGCATTGGTGTGAAGTAAGTGTGAAATACTGGCCAAAACTACAACTTACTTACTATAAGTAGCTCCGGTGAATCTTCATTGCTATTTTAAATAAGGAAATTCAGTCACAATCGCAAGCGATACTTAAGCGACGGCTTTAATCCGTTGAAAATAGAAAATTAAATCGATAATGTACAATGCACTCAAAACAGGAGAGCAATTAAATTTTTTGTTTTAATTTTCTGCGTTCATCATGCAACCAAGCTTTTTCAACGCAAACGCTGTGCGATCGTGTCACAGAGGATTAATGTTAACAGAAAAAAATAATTGGACACAAACGCCTCTTCAGACGGCTGTGCGGTCTCTGCGTCGCCAAAAGTTGCCGCCCTGCTGACGTCGCTGAGCTCTCCTGTTGGCCCGTTGGATGTCAGAGCAGGTCAGGCGCTCCCCCCGGCCGCAGGGGCATTGGCAAGCTTGTCTTCTGTCTGCGTCTGTCAGCCACCCGATTCGCCTGCGCCTGTTGCGCCTGCCTCGGGGCCTCCAGCACTGCGCGTGGATTGTTATTGTTATTATCATAGTCACAGTCATAAATCATTGTTATTATCATAGTCACAATCATAAATCATTGTTATTATCATAGTCACAGTCATAAATCATTGTTATTATCATAGTCACAGTCATAAATCATTGTTATTATCATAGTCACAGTCATAAATCATTGTTATTATCATAGTCACAGTCATAAATCATTGTTATTATCATAGTCACAGTCATAAATCATTGTTATTATCATAGTCACAGTCATAAATCATTGTTATTATCATAGTCACAGTCATAAATCATTGCTATTATCATAGTCACAGTCATAAATCATTGTTATTATCATAGTCACAGTCATAAATCATTGTTATTATCATAGTCACAGTCATAAATCATTGTTATTATCATAGTCACAGTCATAAATCATTGCTATTATCATAGTCACAGTCATAAATCATTGCTATTATCATAGTCACAGTCATAAATCATTGCTATTATCATAGTCACAGTCATAAATCATTGTTATTATCATAGTCACAGTCATAAATCATTGTTATTATCATAGTCACAGTCATAAATCATTGTTATTATCATAGTCACAGTCATAAATCATTGTTATTATCATAGTCACAGTCATAAATCATTGTTATTATCATAGTCACAGTCATAAATCATTGTTATCATCATAGTCACAGTCATAAATCATTGTTATTATCATAGTCACAGTCATAAATCATTGTTATTATCATAGTCACAGTCATAAATCATTGTTATTATCATAGTCACAGTCATAAATCATTGTTATTATCATAGTCACAGTCATAAATCATTGCTATTATCATAGTCACAGTCATAAATCATTGTTATTATCATAGTCACAGTCATAAATCATTGTTATTATCATAGTCACAGTCATAAATCATTGTTATTATCATAGTCAATCATAAATCATTGTTATTATCATAGTCAATCATAAATCATTGTTATTATCATAGTCAATCATAAATCATTGTTATTATCATAGTCAATCATAAATCATTGTTATTATCATAGTCAATCATAAATCATTGTTATTATCATAGTCACAGTCATAAATCATTGTTATTATCATAGTCAATCATAAATCATTGTCTTAAGCACTTACCCGCTTGATCTTGCACTTGTAGTGACTGTTGGAGGGCAGCAGGACGACCTGATTCCACACGTTCTCCAGATAGGAATTATAGCCCACAAAGATCAGCTGCTGATTCAGTTTCAATGGCGCACAGGCGCAGCCCGACTTCAAGACGACTATTTGCACGGAGCCGGGATCCAGGATGTGACCGATGGCCTGGCTGCCAGTGTACAGAACTTTTTTAATCTCCAGATGGAGAAGCTTCTCGTAGCCGCCGGCGTACGGCCAGCCCAAGCTGCGAGGTCGGCGAATGGGTGCGGCCATCTGCCATCCAGCCCTGGCGAGCTTCACCTCGGCAGCTGCAATTCAGAAGACGGAACATTTTTAAACTAACTGATGGCAATCATCTTTATTGGGGCTTATTCACGGAAAATTGGTCGGGGGTTGTCCTTGAAACCGATGAAGGCCAACCCGCAGTGCACAGAGAGTGTACATACCTGAAGATTAGAAAGTCAGGGTGGCTGCACACCCTGTGTGAGCGTGTGTGAAATGAGTGTGTGCTTGTGTACAGTATTGGCGCAGCGCTGGTTGTAGGACGCTTTCGACGAAGACGTTGCTGCAAGGAACTCCTGAGAATATTACGCTCGTAGGTTTTTACGACTGCTGGATATCCCGTGCTGCCGTTCCGACTCTCTCCCGCTCTTCGCGTGGCCCTGCGTAGGTCTTAACAGCTGGGACATCTAAACCAGGACCTTCTCAGGGCATACGAGCATAGAACCTTTTCTTAGCATCTCTACTTCCAAAGAAAAACCCACAGTAAGGAATGCCCTTTCTGCCTTTTCGGTGTTGAGAATGCCAACGAGTAGCCTTTACTTCCTCGCCTTTACTCAGGACAGGCTTACCTATCTCGGCCCAATCTTCGACGCTTCCAGGCCCAAGAGTCTCTGCCAGCTTGTCCGCTACCTTAGGGCTATTGGTCGAGCGACCGTTCACCTCCTGGACTCTCCGGAGGGGGACTGCGCTGTGGACACCGCGGCATCACTGGATCTCTCTGTGCGACACTGCAAAAAAAGCTGCCTGTGGTCGCCAGACGTTAGCTTAACCCCCCTCTGCACCCGGATGCCCGGAGCCCTTGCAGCTAATACCATGTACAAATTCGCAAAAATTGTAAAGGAAGAATCCATCTTCTAACCACGGCAATGCAACGAAGACTCGAGGGTCGAAAGAGACTAAAGGGTCGGACGCCTCACCATTGGGTACACTCACCATACGTGAAGTTTCCATCGCGAAAGTCGCTTTTCTTGAACGGATGTCGACGCCTGACAGTCCTAGACCGGGCTCCTGCACCTCGCCTCGGTCGCTTAGCAATGTCGGCAATGTACTGCACCTTGTCGCACTGGATTGAGCTTTTCGCCTGACAGATTTCTATAAAAATAGTTCAATTGCAAAGATACGTTTTTAAGTTGCGGCTTTACATGTAAGTTCAGCTAATTAGCGAAGTTCACGGCCGCCCGCAAGGTGCAATAAAATAGGCCAACTACTCGTATATAGGAAGAAAGCACGTGACCTGAAACTTTCCTAGAAGTCAGGGGCTTGCTTGCCCTTTTTTATCTGCGCAGACGATTTGCCCCTTGTTGACCGTCTGGCTGGGTTTCTACCTCTTTTAATTGTCTGCTGAGGTGCACGACGTTTCATCGGCTTTCCAATTTTGTAAAGTCTGACTAAACTTTTACGACCGCAAACTTCTTATAAAACCTGGCAAGCCCTGCCAAATTGGAAAGGACCAATATCTGATGGACATTTATTGGCCGATGGGGGCGAATCTTTTATGGCTTGGTTTTTTAGTACCGCCGCAGGATACATGCTAGGATATGCAAAGGAGATATTGCAATATGGCAAAACCGATTGCCAATTATTTGTAACTTGTGCCCCCGCCTGACCTGTTGGACTTTTATGGCTCAATTTTTTGTTGTGTCTGACGCTGACCAATGATTTATTTCACTTTCGGGGGCGCTTGAACTTATGGTAATCGACCAGACGAAGGGATGAACTTGACTGCTAGTTAAAGACAGACGAACAGACAGACAGACAGCATGGACACTCGGTTTTCTTAGAAATGAGCTGGAATGTTTCGAGGAATGGGATTTTTCCAGCGCGGATTTTCTCGACCGAATGTTTCTATGGCGACACCAGGAATGGAGTGGAGAGTCGCTGTCGAGAAATGGAGGCACCGACAGCCATAATGGCTACGGACCTGATGATGTCCATGAGACAGACACTAAATCATGCAATTCGAAGACAGAACAGGACAGTGACATTGTAGGACACACTACAAAGCAGACTGAAAACGGCAAAAAAATCGCATGGAAACATGCGAGGACGAGCGGGGCTCACCCAAGGATTACTTTAGTTACTTTACTTTAGTCATCCTTGGGCTCACCAGTGTCGTTGCCAATTTCAGCCGTCTCCTGATCAACTTTCGGTTCCGCCGCATCGATGGCCCGATCGTCCCGCTGGCCAACCGGGCGGCTCCAGTCGGCGCAGAGCTGGGTGGGCAGCTCGTTGCACAGCTTCTCATTGACTGGCACATAGGCGATGAACGTCAGTTCGCTGATTCTGCAGCTGCGGAAGACTCGCTGACAGCTCTGACTGCAGATCGGGTCCTCCATAGTTGTTGGCGCCAGGCTGGCAGGCAGGATGCAGCGGAGGCTGCGCACGTTGCACACGATGCTTAGCAGCTGGTCGTGGCAGCTCTGACCTTGAAAGCGGCGCAGGTTGAGACCGCGGCAGGCGTTCTTAACGGCTGAGTCCTGGCACATCCGCATCAGCTGTTGCTCCTGCGACATTGACTGTTCGCCAGTGGCCGAGGCTGCTAACAGAGTGACTAGGAACCACTGCAACATCCTCTGCGGCATGCTCAAAAGACCTTTTTGCTAATCGTATGAGACGGTTGTTGAAAGAAAACAAGTTGACTGACGAGCAAATTTCAGTTGAGGCGAAAGATCCTGCACTGCTGTGGGGCCGCAATTTATACTCGAAGATTGAGAGAGGATCCTCATTGCACCGCCCGGCTTCGCTCACACAAAATCTTCCACTCCACTCCTTTCTCCGGATCTTAGTACCCCCGCCCGCCCCTTGTTAGCAACAGCGTTTTACGACTTTCGGCCGGCCCAAATTTGGCCTGCGAACTCGCTTTCCCGCCCTCGCGTCGACTGGTCAACCGCCGGTTTTTATGACGCTTAATTTTTTTTCTTTTCTTCTCTTTCATTTCTTCCAGCGGGTCCGAGACGGCCGAAGTGAAAACTTGCCAAAATGGTCTAGAACAAGATTGCTCTCTGCCTCCCAGTCTCCCAGTCTGCATCTGATTTGGCAACGCGTCCAGACAAATTTTATGCCCCACTATTAATTGCTCCTCCAAGCGCGAGACTTTGTCGGCGGCTTCTTTTTCGGAAATCTTTAACTTCTGCGGAGCCGCGTCAACACTCGCACAGGCCGATTTAGCAAAGTGCCCGTCGCACTAAACGTCGTCGTAGAACTGCAATGATGAAGAGTAGAGCTTGGCATCGATCGCGTTTTTCGGCCCTACATCAGTGCTGAATTGGCTTCCACCACTGAGATGACGGTCATAAATCGAATGCAGTTTTCTTACTTACAAGAAAACCCGCGGGAATCCTACGACGCCGACAAAGGAGAGAGGATTAGCCATTGAGGCAATTGGTCAGTTTCGGCAATCTGGGAGCAAAATAACGGAGCTTGCACAGTTTATCATTGCCGCTGGATAAAGCTAATGCAAGCGACGAAAATGCAACGTCTGCCCCGAGACAACTGTTTCTAGGGTGTTAACATTGTTTCTAAAGGACCACTGGGATGGGACTTTTATTTCTTGTGAATAGTGATAGCTTTTTTAAGACAAGTTTTAACCATTTTTTACTTGAAAAAAGGGAGGTGTTTTCGAAGTTTAACGTAATAAGTAATGCTATAGCGGTTTTATAACTGCATTAATGTCAAAAAATTATTTTCTAGTTTTTTTGTTTTATTTCGTTCATTAGGTCGTCTCAAATACTATAAAAAATCAGCACCAATAATAATAATAATGTTTATTATAAAACATTTTTATTTAAAAAATAGGTCTTGAGAACCTTTTAAAACTAGTTTTAATCTTGAATCATTTGAACGCTGGAACGTTTCGTTTTTTCGATTGTTACCGAAAAAATGGTTTAAAGCGACTCGCGAGTAAGGAAAAGCAGTACAAATAAGTTTATTTGATTTCAGCTCCCGTGGGCCATCAAATGTAGCAATACGCGCAACAAATGCTGAATTGGAGTCTGTCTCTGGTCGCCACAGACTTTTGTTTTCTTAGTTCATGAAACATTTTGGGGATTTGAGCAGGAGGTTGTGTGCACCCTGGTGTGTGCACCCTGGTGTGTGCACCCTGGTGTGTGCACCCTGGTGTGTGCACCCTGGTGTGTGCACCCTGGTGTGTGCACCCTGGTGTGTGCACCCTGGTGTGTGCACCCTGGTGTGTGCACCCTGGTGTGTGCACCCTGTGTGCACCACTTTAAGCGACATTGTCACATAACCGGCGAGAGGCATTACGCCCATTCCGCCGACTCCCCTGAGCAGGCGCACAAGCGCGCAGATACGTACGCAGTCATACGCACAGGCACACACTCACACAGGAGTGTACAGCGGCCCTAACTTTATTTATCGGCAAGCATGTGCACTTCACTGTGCCTTAAGGGGTAGGCCCTCAAGGCCGTTAATTGCACGAGCAGAGCCAAGCCGAGATTCCAATTTAGCCCCGAATTAATGCGACTGCACTTGGAATCGAGCCTGGGCCGCTGGTACATCAGAGCGCCGCGCTAGACCGCTGGGCTACGGGACCCCAAAAAGGATTCCAGCTAGTTAGTAGTTAATTAGCAACTATAGCGTCAACCAGCAAAACCAGGAAACAACTTGCCCACTAAATCTGAAACTTGGCATAATCTGGATCAGCTTCTTATGCGAAGAAACAAATGAACAGCGCCGTAGGTCGGTGCTTGAAACTGCACTTCTTGACTAAGGTTGCTGGATTTTTAAGACTTTTTGGATTAGCCATAGCTAGTAAGACAATTAGCGTTGGAAAATTCGTGTGGACCCTATATTTTGATACCGTGATACCTTCACCAATTTTCTATGTTGCTAAATATAGTTAACTTCACACGAGCGCAGCTCTTATTTTCGGCCCATTTTTCATATTGTACATTTAGCTGTTTGGACACACAGCCCAATGGTCAGCAAAGTAAATTTGTGCAACGGCAAGACAGATACTGTAGCTGAGTACTCTCTATCACTCTATAAAATATGAGTAGTCGCATCGCAAAGAAACGAGCAACCTCAACACCTGAGCTACACCTCAGAAAGCGCATTAATGCACTAAAAAGACCAGCAAGCCTTTGAAAGACACAAATTTCAGAAAACTTTTTAAGCCTACAAGAATGAAACAGCTCAAAAAATGGCGGAAATCTCTGACGGCGAAGTCGGTGAAAACAACGGATACAACACGTTCAACATGTTCAACAAGTTCGACATGTACAGCACGGACTTCAAAGCCTTATTTTAGTGCCGTCAATCGAAAGCCGCTATTAAAAGACGAGCCGGAGACCGCCACAGAGTACGCAACCGTCAGCGAACTGGTCACTCTGTACTTGTACGCGAGGCCTCTAAATCCACTGAAATCCATTTTGATCAAAAGCATCGAGCGAATCGAGCAGCCAGTGCTCGATGCCCGATTTCACGCCGCTCGCGAACTCCTGCTTGTCGACTCGGAGCCACGGTTGCTCATTCACGATGCCAGCCTGAATGACAGAGAGAAAGTCTTCAATGAAGCTGGTTTCACCGCAACTGAAGGTCCCTACGGTTGGGGAATTTACTTCTTAACTGAGAACAACAGCAAGCGACCCAGCTACAGCACTCAGAGTGGCGACCAGACACTTCTGCTGGGCGAAGTCCTCCTGGGCAAAGAGAAACTCTGCGACCAGCCCGATCCGGGGCTCAACCTCTCGAAGATTCAAGACGAGGGCTGCGACTCGGTGCTAGCAAACAACAGCCTTGCCGGCTTCGGCACATGCGTTGTTTACCGACACGAGCAGGCCACTCCAAGGTACCTGGTGACGTTTGAAGTGACGAATAATGATTTTGGCCGACTGAGTGACCATTTCTACGCGGCTGTGAGGTTTTTGCTTATGGCGGTGCTGTCCGTGCCATTTGCAGTTTTTGTCGCTCTGAAGCTGGAAAACGTTCGAGAGAGGATTCTAGATATTTTTAAATCAGAACTTTGTTGGCTTATCTTCATCTTTGTCCTGGCTTGTGCAGCAGCTATAGGACTTATATTTATTTTCTTACTGGATTGGCTATTGAGTATCGGTTGGATCATTCAACCCTTTCTGGTGATCGTCTGTCTCGTGACGATCCCGGCTTTTTGGAGGGGCATCGGACAGTGAGGGACTGACGGTACGGAGCGAAAGCTTTCCCCAATTTTTACAAAAAATGTTTCCTAATATATTATTACATGTACTAACTAGATGTTTGCTCGGAAGACTATCATTGGTATAGTTCTTTGGTTTGTTTGTTTTGTGTCATCAGACCTCATCATTTTGTGAAGATTTTTAATTTTCGTGAAAAACGGATATTTATTGCTCTTTATATAGTGTTTAGCCACTCTGAAAAAATAATTCATTTGCTCCAAACGTTTGCTTCAAATATATGGGTACTGGAATCCCACCATTAAAAAACTTATACCTGCACTCATGTCGGTATTAAGAAATGCGCAAATTTTTATTAGCTTTTTAATGCAGGCATGTTTGTTATATAAATAACATAAATAATAAAAAAAATTCTATAGGGCAGACAAGCAAGACTACTTTTAGACCACTGTTAGTTATTAGTAGTTCCGTTTGAAGAAATGTTAGAATCGCGATTGGAAGGATATTTGCGACAGAGTATTAGGAGAAGTTAAGTGAATTGGGTATATAAGCTCGTAGCTCGTATATTACACTTTTCATTAGCAATTTTTAAACAAAATTTTCTATGATTTATATTTCTATATTTAATGTTTTCTACTTTTAAAAGTAGATAGCTACTTTTTCGATGGCCGTCCGTTGTAGTTTTTTAACCTTTAGCTCTGACATTAGAGCCGGGATCATTTTTAATTCAAAACAAGGACATCACAGCTAATAGACAACTATTCCACAACTATTTCACAACTTTGTCACAACCATTCGACTAAAGACCGTCAGGCATTTATTTAACCCAAGTATGAAAGTTTCGGATTCTAAATAAAGCACAATTTTGTATTTCTGCACATTTACTCTCGACAATGCTACCTGACGTACTCAACTTAATGGTTAGAGGTTTATTTTTAAATTGCATTGCTACTTTTTTACTTTCGAATTGTATTTTTATCGTGATCTCATGCTCAGTGTACTACTCTCGGTAATAAGACAAAAATGAAAAATGAAAAAAGAAGAAAAGAAAAAAAGAAAAAAGAAAAAGTGGAAGGGCAACCGGTTTACAACGAGATATGTCTGGAAGAATCCATAACCATTTTAGGACCATGCACACCTGCCTGTAGTCGGTGCAACTGTTCCGATGCAGCTGGTGTTGCTGGTGCAGCCACCTGATGTGGTATTGTGGGAGATTTGCGTCCTACGTATGGGTAGCCTCATCATACGGTGGTTTCTGTCTGGGTTGCTACTCTCCTTAGGAGAGATGAATCCACAGCACGTTACGCAGCTGGATATTGCTGTGACTGGTTGTCCATATGATTATAATCCTGTTAAGGACTGAGAGAGACTGCACACTGCGGTGGTATTGAGATACTGTAGCAGTGGAAATTTGGCTATCAGTGTAACAAATAAATATTGAATTTCTTGATGTTCGCCTAGCTAGAGTAGGTGCTGGGCACACTGCTCAATGACTCATGTTTCGGCTGGGAAAACCGGGATGTTCTCACTGAGGTGCAGACTTTCCTGGAAGAGCATCTTACCCTCGATGGTGGAAGATGGCGATACCCGCTCCAGCGCGGCCGTTAAACAATGAGCCGTCAGTGACGCACCGACATCCAGTGAGGTGCTGCTGTCTGAGGTGCGGTCTGGAAGTCCCTCCTGATGTTGAGAGCGGGGAGGCGACTATTCACAATGTACGGGTCGATGTGGATGTTGGTAAGGTCGCGAAGGACGAAATCCATATGCGGGATTAGAGTTTTCATTGGCATAAAAGCCAGAAAGTGTGTCATTTAACGTTTTATCACCGATATCATAGCATTGGCCCTAATAAACTTATGAAGCGGAGGCGAATTTAGGATAGCGTTCAGCCCCTCGAAGTGGGGTTGATGGGTATGCACCTGTGTGATGACGCGACAGATGCTGCCCTACAGCTGGTAGAGACGCTCACGAGCGGTCTTCTGCTTCAGCACGTTAGACCGCAGGGCCGAATGATGCTCGGTGCAAACTCAACGGTCCGTTTTCGGAGAGAGGCCCCTAAATGTACTAGCGATACGACAAATGTACCAGTGTGCATTCATTTTCGGCTTCATTTCATTTCTAAGAAAATTAAGTGTAGCTTGCTTCTACTACTCTTGTGTTAGTGTTCAATGCTACTATATATTTTTGCTGAGATATGGGTTGATCACGTGCAGGATAAATATTATACTTTTGTTTTTTGTCATCCCTTTAAACGACGTCTCATAGAAACCCATTTTATGTAACTGAAGCTTGACAAATCTCTGCTCTTTACATAATAATTTTATGCCAAATCACTCCCTGACACACCGGGTCACTCTCTGACGTGCCAAATCACTCTCTGACTCATTCTGTCACTCTCTGACGTGCTAAATCACTCCTTGAAACACCGGGTCACTCTCTGACTTGCCAAATCACTTTCTGACTCATTGTGTCACTCTCTAACATGCAAAATCACTCCCTGACACACCAGATCACTCTCTGACGTGCCAAATCACTTTCTGACTCATTGTGTCACTCTCTAACATGCAAAATCACTCCCTGACACACCAGATCACTTTCTGACGTGCCAAATCACTTTCTGACTCATTGTGTCACTCTCTGACATGCAAAATTACTCCCTGACTCATTGTGTCACTCTCTGACATGCAAAATTACTCCCTGACTCATTGTGTCACTCTCTGACGTGCAAAATCACTCCCTGGCACACTGGGTCACTCTCTGACGTGCAAAATCACTCCCTGACACACAGGGTCACTCTCTGACGTGCTAAATCACTCCCTGACACACAGGGTCCCTCTTTGACGTGAAAAATCACTCCCTGGCACACTGGGTCACTCTTTGACGTTCCAAATCATTTTATGACACACTGTATCACTTTTTGACATGCCAAATCACTCTCTGACTCATTGTGTCACTCTCTAACGTGCCTCCTGACTGACACACTGGGTCACTTTGACATGCAAAATCATTTTCTGACACACTGGGTCACTATTTGACATGCCAATTTTCTGATTCATATGGTCACTCTGACATACTCATATTAGTTTTCTATGTCAGTCCTGTTTGGTCCTTAAGACGGCATATGCCACTAGCCTGAGCTACAATTACTTTTTCATTTATTTCATTCTAAGTCTAAGCAGATGAGAAAAGCTCTAAAAGAGAGGGTAGAATAAAAGCCGTCTAGACAGAATACTCGAAAAAACCCAAGACGGGGTTTGAATGGGGGTCATTTTCGGCCCACCCAACCGTACTCTGCATAAGGTGTTCTTACTTTATTTCAAATTTACTTGCTCAAAATTCTCACTGCCAAGGGCTTGCGACCATCAATCGTGTATTAATGTTCTTCGTGGCTTCAAGTTTGTTATGTAAGACAGTATATGCTAGTAATCTCACCCATTACCGAGTCTATCTCACCCATTACCGAATCTATCTCACCCATTACCGAATCTATCTATATATACTAGCGTATCTCACCCATTACCGAATCTATCTCACCCATAACCGAATCTATCTATACGAGCGTATCTCACCCATTACAGAATCTACCTCACATATGACTGATTCAACTTCTCGATCGCTGCTTGTTATTCTGGCATTCGGTATCCCAGCTGGCTTTTCGATGAATTTCCATTACAAATCCTTGAAAACGTAAAAGCACCAACAATTTAATGAATCCATTCCAACAATTAAAATCGAAGATTTGGTTTATAATAATATAATATAAGAATAAGCCTAGTAGTATATTTGTGAATGTCCGCGATGTTGAGCAGTCACTTTGGTCTGCAATTTTTACAAGTAAAGCAGTGTTCAGCTGATTTAGCTATCAATTTCCAATGCGATCAGTCAGAAGACGCTCGGGTTTGTTCAGCCCAAGCGGAAGTAGGAACGAAGGTAGCGGCGCTCGCCCCCACGCCTGCGATACGTAATCCGGAACCACCTGCTAAACCACTTCAATTCCGGATGGGCGTCTTCGTTGGAATCATCCAGCTCCGGTTGGTCCATGTCGGCCAGGTCGTCGTTGGGCCCCTCGTCCAGGTCGTCGTTGTCTTCGCGCTCAGCCGGGTTGGCGTAGACCGCCAGCGCCACGCAGAGGAGGAGACCGAGGGCGAACTGCCACTTCATGACTGCTGCTGTTGTTGAATTTTGAGCTCAGAGAGATTCGATTTGCAGAGCCGATTCTCGACTTGGGTCTTGAGCTGTTGGAAGCTCAAGGGGGCTTGAATTTATAGACCCGCATGACTGAGGCTGGAAGCTCGTGTTTCCTAACCTCCAATAAACAGAGCCCCGAAAACGTGGTCGAAGAAGGTCTGAATGCTTTAGGCATTCTTTATGGTAACCTTTTCTCTTACAGCGCCTCGACTGCTCAATGCTACCTAGCCTTGAGACGCCAACGATAAAGAGGAGCTTGTCAGGGTTAGATTCACTATTGTCACGGGGCTCTAAAAGCTGAATAAGACTCAATTTATGAGCCAGGTAAATGAATCAAAACAAATTCAAAGAACATTGCGCTACCGAAAGAAACCACTGCAATAGACAAACTGCCTGCATAGCTGGGTACTCTCCGACTGCTTTCCATCTCTTTCGCTTTATGGCATTTATGGCAGCCTGAAGAGCAACAACTATAATAATGTCTGTGTTAAAAGGACGTTTTCATTGGTTGTCACAGAGCAACTGAAAAGAATTGCAGTATTGTGGCATGTGCTACAGAGTTGATTGGCGATCAGCACTTGGCATCTTGAGTAGCTCGTAAAAATTGATGAACTGATTGTTGTGGGTTGATGGCTTAGCCATAGACATTTTTGTTACGCGACTGCGTTGATGAATTGAACCATGCTATTGAGTTATGAAATAAATGATAGACGCGTCAGAGGTCAACAGACCGCTAGACTGACAATTGCTAAAGGCTAAAGCCAAAAGCACAACAGTGGCGTCGGCAAGCATAGGCTACGAAATTGCCTGGAAGTACGCCAGCATCGCCAACTAAAGGAGTTGGTAAAACGGTTTCGAGCGACAAAGCACCACCGCTTGCTATCTCGTCGAAATCAGTCCAAGCGACAAAGTCGGCAACAGCGACAGCGCAGAACCCAAGCGCACAAGTATCGAGAGGACAGCAAGTTGACATCGAAAAACTCGATGAAAGTTCGAACTTCCAGAGGTGGTTGGACCGATTCACACTGTGCAGCGAACTCAACGGCTGGCAGGACGACACGAAAAACAAGCTGCTGCTGATGAAGCTCAGCACCAAGCTGTACGACGCATTGGCAGATCGAGCCGCTCCCAAGAAGCCGGGAGAAAAGAGCTTCGATGAACTGACCAAACTACTGGCCAGCATCCTGGAACCAAAGACGTTCGTCATGGCTGAGAGATTCAATTTCCAGCATATCACTCGCACGGCATCAATGAGCATTCGTGAGTATGCACAGCAACTCTGCATGCAGGCAGACAAGCGTCAGTTTGGCCTATCCAGAGATGAGAGACTGAGAGATCAGCTCGTATTCGGTTTGAATGACAAGGTGGCCATCAGCAAGTTATTGGAGCAGGACTTCAGCACTCTCACGTTTGAGACAGCTATCAACATCGCTGAGGCGCACCAGAACCTATCACAAACGCAAATACTAAAGGGTTGCACCAGTCAGCCGCAGTCTTCTGAAGTAATGAAAATTTCAGCATCGGTGGCCAGAGGCTCCCACTCTACAAGTTCCAAGTGTGGCAGATGTGGCATAATGCATGGCTCCAATGGAGGGTGTCCTGCGAAAGGAAAAACGTGCAACAAATGTGGCATGCAAAACCACTTCGCAACAGTTTGCAAAACGAAATCAACTGGTTTTGGCAAAGGCCGAAAATCGTTCAAAAGCCCGTCAGCATCTGGTCAATTTAGGCGAGCTGCAGTGTGGCCAAGGACCACAAGCTTTGTAGATGCAAGCGAAGCTGAACAGGAGGATTGTTTTCACATTCGACATCCCGTTGATAGCTACACCGTGCCTGTTAGGCTCAGACACACGAGCGGGTCGATGCTTAGCGTGAACGCACAAATCGATACTGGGGCAGGAGTTTCGGTAATGTCAAAAACGATCTGGAAACGATTGGGTTGTCCAAAGCTGACACCTACAGACACTGTTCTGACAACATACGCTGATACGCAGATAAAGGTCTTTGGAACACACGACACTGAGTTGGAGTACAATGACGAGTTCATTCCAATCACATTCTTCATTGTGGAATCGCAGAGGAACTTTGTTCTGGTTGGCCAAGACAAGCTCAATTTCACGCTAAACGCTGTAGACAACAGCTGCACATCGGCAACCCAGTCATGCGAATTTCCACCAGTAACTCTTAAGATCAAGGAAGGAACCACTCCAATTCATTGCAAACCCAGGCCGCTACCCTTCGCACTCAGACAGGGAGTCAAGGATGAAATCGATCGGTTGCTTGAAGAAGACACCATCAAGCCCGTCAAGTTCAGTGAATGGGCCTCACCAATTGTCGTGGTCAAGAAACGTTCTGGAAAGCTCAGACTTTGCGTCGACTACAAGGTGACAATCAATTCTCATCTTATCAACGATTCATATCCGATGCCTGCACCTGACGAAGTGATTGCAGCTGCTGCTGGCAGCCGGATATACACTCGTCTGGACCTAGAGAAAGCTTATCACCAGATCCCACTAGATGAAGCTTCCAAAGAGCTGACAGTAATTTCAACACCATTTGGGATGTTCGCTTTCAACAAGCTTCCGTTCGGAGTGAAAACAGCACCTGCGATCTTCCAGCGGTACATTAGCCAAGTCCTACAAGGAATTCCTGGCGTCATTGCCTACGTAGACGACATATTGATATGCGGCAAAGGCGTAGAACAATTGGCAGTTCGTGAGACGGAAGTATTGCATCGACTAAACCAGCAAGGATTGAATATCAACACGGCAAAAAGTGAATTCCGCAAGACTTCGATCAAGTTTCTAGGCTACTTATTGGAAGGAGATCAGCTCAAGCCGGACCCAGCCAAAGTGAAGGCAATCCAGGACATGACACCACCGCAGAACGTTGGCGAGCTTAAATCCTTCCTGGGTCTCGTAAATTTTAGCGGCAAGTTCATCAGAAACCTAGCTGCACTGACCAAGCCTCTCAATCGACTAAGAAAGAAAAATGAGGACTTCGTGTGGACAAAGGAGTGTCAAATAGCATTTGACGAAATCAAGGTCACTCTGATCAATCGAGTCTTCAAATATTTGATCCGGAGAATCCCATTGAACTGGAATGCGACAGTTCTCAGCGAGCTCTGGGCGGAGTGTTGACACAAAGCGGTCAAGTCGTGCTGTACATGAGCAAGACTCTGTCTGACGCCGAAACAAAATATTCGCAAATAGAGCGTGAAGGCCTGGCACTGGTTTGGTGCATTCAAAGATGCCATCGGTTCTTGTATGGCCGGAGGTTCACACTGATAACTGATCACCGGCCCCTCACATACATATTCGCGCCAGACAAACAGCTGCCCACCAGAGTTTCAGCTCGACTACAACGATGGGTAATTATACTAGCTGCTTATGACTATGACATACAGTATCGACCATCAAAGCTAATGCTGTCGGATGCGCTATCTCGACTGGTGCCCGCTAAGCCGAATGCACAGACAGCATCGATCGGACTCCTCGAAGCTGACAACCCGGGAGTAATTCAGCTGGATCGCATTGCACACGCAACCAGAGAGGACCCGGAGTTCAGATGCCTGGGCGCAGCCATAATTAACAATAATCTATTTGACGACCCACACCTACTCAGCTACTCAAAGGTTCAAGATGAGCTAACTGTCAATGATGGAATTATTTACAGAATGAATAGAATTGTATTGCCTCGTGTCCTGAGAGAAACTGCCCTGGCAGCTGTACACTCAACGCACCTTGGGTAGAAAAGTCAAAGTCGATTTTGAGGAAACTGTTCTGGTGGCAACAGATGGACCGTGACATCGCTGACTACATTGGACGATGCAACGTGTGCAACGCGTACAAGTCCAGAAATAAGAACTTTCGGCACTCGTGGCCAGAACCTGACAACCCCTGGGAGCGAGTGCACATTGATTTTGCCGGTCCGATAGAGGGCAAGTACCTACTCATCATTGTGGATGCTCCATATATATCTATGGTTCAATGCAACAATTCTTTCTTTGGCCCGGCCAAAGAAACAGCGGTCCGGGCCAGAGAAATCAACTCAACAACAGTATATTTATTATCAGAAAGTGAAGTAATAAAACAACATTAACAATGCAATATTAAAGAAAGAAATTTTTTTACGATGCTGTATTTTGTCACTTCAATCATTCAATCATTCGAAATAGATGCTCTCTTTGTTTGTATCGCCACACACCTCCAGGCGCATTCTCTTCACCCTTGGTTGACCACTGCCAACGCCACCGTCCATCTCGTCTCCAGCCCCGGCCGGCTCGGTTTTTGCTGCACTTTCCGGTTTCGTTTCAGCAGCTGCAGATCCAGCTAGGATGGCGCTGAAAGTTTTCTCTTGACTCATTGAGATGCCAATGTAGCGCTCTAAAGCGTTGCTACTGTGCCCGGTCACACGTGCTATGTCAGCTCGTTGCACGCCAGCCTCGTTCAGGGTGGTAGCGCAGGTCTTGCGTAGACTTTGATTAGTGTAGCGTGTACCATTACCAGGCGAAACATCGTTCACTAAAGTCTTGACAGTGTCAGCCAGGGTGTGCCGTCCCATTGGCGTCCGCATAAACCACTCGGCGCGGCTGTCTCGGCTACGCCTCGGCCAAGAAACGAGTTCTCAGCCAAGCGGTTTGGACCAAAGAAGTAAAGAAACGGAAAGAACTTATACGTATTTCATTTTGTATTAAATTTCACTGCGATTTCTTAAACTACTAAAACATTAATAATGCTAGTCTGTGTATGTGGTAAAAAACATATCCAAGTAATGCTTTTTGAGAACTGAGTCATTTATAGATTGGCCTCCAACTTTTGCAATTTCTCAGCTCTAGTTATTGATTAGTCCCTGACACTGCTACCAAATTTTGTTGTCTATAATAGCGGAATTACGAGCGTACATTACTACATGTAGAGAGATCTTGTCCTAAAGCGCACGATTTGACGCCCCTCCTTTTTGGCCACTTCTGTGGTCGGTGCGGGGCGTGATATTATTATTTTTTATTATTAATATTATTATGATGTAACCACGTTTTGGTCGCGGAATCATGTAGGGAAATTTTTCGAACTATCCCAGATCCCTACTGGGCAGAGCTGTAGAGACTGGGCCGAGTCCCTGACCAGGACACCTGACTCACGCTCTGTCGCGACCTCCTGCTGTCTCTGTTCCGTCTCCCACTCGGCCACACTTGCCTTTCCGAAGCCCCCTTTTTTTGCGTACCTCGCCTGCTTTCCCATTTCTCATGCACCCCACCCATTTATCATGTATTTCTCGTGCTTCCCATCTTTTTATCACGTTTTAGCACGGTTTACTTGCGCTGTGTCCTCCTTGTCCCGTGCCTACTTAGAGTATCGCTTGTGCTCATCGTCACCTCAATCTCCTTTAAGGATCCCAAATGGTGACGCAAGGCTCCTGACCCCTCCCTCACCCCGATGACTCATTAACCTCCTCTTGCGCAGCCTTTCTCATGCTATTATTCTCTTCCTAAGATTTCTCATGGATCCCATTGTTCTCAATGTTTGCTTGCGCAATTCACTTCTTCGACCGAAAGTAGTATGTATGTAAGTAGTATGCTAACAATTTTTATGATTTTTTGTGGGAAGTAGAACACTCTACAACTGTAGTGCACTGTTATGTCGCGTCTCTCCTTTGCTCCTCGCTTTAGCCTTCCCCACGTGCCTCGGCATCGCGTGTACATGTACGCCCTTGCACTGGTACGCAACAGTGGCACGTTGTGCTCACTAGCTCGCATGTGCTCAAACTAGTATATGTAAATGCTTAAATATACGGCCATGAGAGCCCAACTTCTACGCCCACACAAGAGCACTACAGTGACTTTGAGCTTGTGGGTGGTGGTTGGTAAATCAGTTTTAGACGATGTAACTTTTCAAGCTTGTGACTTTTCGAGCTTTTGTGGAGCCCTGTTTCGGCGATGTGATTTTTCTAGCTTACGAGTATGACGGCGACCCCCCAAATATACTTCGTTTACTTTGTCCTTTTTCACAGTAGAACATGTACGTGCATGCAATACCCTGCGCAGATAACATGCAACTTCTCGCATACATGTAGATGATAGGGATATCTAATGTATGTGTATATGCACATGTCTATTATTGTTTTTGTTAAACCATAATGCCAATAGAACAACAAAAGATGCAGCCCAGTAAGGTCACGCGGTCAGGATACGTCAGATGGCCGTGCCTCGGTGCGACGAAGTCCGCCCCGCCAGTGGTGTCGGGCGTCCCGGCATCTCAAAGCAGGCTGTCCACACATAGACTGAATCCCGCTTGGCCCCATTTAAATATACCCTGCAAGGTGAATAGCGGGACGTCCTGTAGAGGTTGGGACTGAGAAGGACGGTGGGTTGATCAGTAGGCCGCCCAGGCGAGTCCTATGCGCCGCCAGATGTCCTCCTCTATGTGGAGCACCAGACCGCCAAGGTAGGTGAACCGCTGGCAGCGGGCGAGCGCATGGTCTTCTGCGCTGAGGCATACATGTATACCGTACAGGTCCTCTGGGAAATCAGCCGACACGGTGAGAACCTCGGTATTAAGTGTGTTGACCACAAGACCAGCCTATTGATCTGGCGCTGGGCGCCTTAATAACAGTTAATTGTTGACAGGAAGGCGAGGAGGTCATCGTCGAGGCCAAAAACTCCGAAGTGCCGAAGTAGCGGTGGCCGTCCCCATAAGTTGGACGTCCGTATAAGTTCACCGCCTTCCTTCCTCTAGGAGCGAGGCTTCAGGAGCAAGCAAATACATGTAAGCTTCAGCGCACTGTCGTTCATCCACAGGAAGTCGGCAGCACCGAACCTCTCCATAGACAACACCCAAACTGGCTTTCGTCTGCCGGGGAAGCCTTCTGAGCAAGGTAGCCGCGCAGGGCAGAGCCGCTGTAGCCGCATCATCTCCGCCTGCTTTGCAGCAGCCCCCTAACTTGCTTCAACATGCAATCGCTGCTTCTGCATGCATGGCAGACTAAATTCAGCCTGGCGTGTGTCGACATTCAGCATTTCTGAGGGCATCTTTGCGGAACATGTTTAGTAAGTTCAGCCGTATTTTAAGCGTTATTGCTGCTCTCCACTAGCTAAAATTTTCTGTTAAATTTTAACGAACTCGGGATTCTACTAGTACAATATATTTTTGCAAGCTGACAAAAATGCTTCTTCATAATTCTATACGTTCGTACTTAGCTAGTTCAACCGTCTATTGAATTCGGAAAGGATCCATTCAATTTCAGCAATCTTAACTAAAAAAATTCAGTCAAAAGTTGTAAAAATTCTCAAAATTTAAAAAAAATTACTTGTGAGAAAAACGCTATCGGACACTTACACATGTATCAATTCGTTTGGAATGGGAAGTCCAGAAAGTGAAAAGCTGTGAATTTAGCTGCTGTAAATATTATAAGCTGTTCATCACGCTAATGCGTTTGTAGCGAAAGCCGGCCAAGAAATTTGCACGATCATTGTGGGTGAAGCGTTACGGCCTTCTACATATGTCTGAGCTTCAGTTTGTCCGTAAAAACAGACTGACAAACTGAAATCGGTTTCCAAAATATTTTATTGCATTTAATTCACGATAGGACAAAAAAAACTGTAAAGGGTATTCAGTTATTTACACTGCGTGTCAGACAGAAACATTTGTTTTAGTGTTTTAAAATATGCAATTTTAAAAATAATACTTGGTACCTCGTTGTTCATGACGCTCAAGCTGGTCACAGCTTGGTCCTGTTTCGACATCTACATGTACAAGGAACTAAAAGCTATTTTTGATAGCAAATCTAGTTTCATATTTAACGAGATATTATACAACCTATCAGTGGCTCATTTACCTGTTTGATCGTACAGTACAGGTGGCACGGTCTTGATAGATATTTCGCGAATCGCGATGTAAAACAGTTTCTCTTCAATTTCCCATGTGAAACTTTGTATTCAGCAGTTCGACATCATTTTCTTTTACTCTGTAGCACATTAAGTAGTGGTTAAACCCCTATAATTGTTAATTATTATTATCACAACTTTATTTTTAGAAGATTAGGAAAAAGCTTCTATTATGAATCAATTTTTCACATGTTACTTACTGATAAGCTGTATATTAAACCTTGATTACCTATAACCATGTATGTTTTTATGAAACACTGATAAGAGAGGTGTATATAACTATATGTATACATTTATAACTACATATATAATTTTGTACCTATTTATTGATATTCACATATATAAATACATATGTATATATAGATATTTACAGATTAGATAAGCATTGTGATATTGAATTAATAAATTGATTATAACTATTAACTCTATCCAGTGTTATGCAATGGTCTACTAGAAAGATGTTGGACTTTTAAAAACCAAACAGTTTAAAACGTTTTTATAGCTATACTGCTTGCAGATTTAAAAAAGCTCCAAAACTGAATTAAGAAGATTGTTTGAAACATTTAAAATTTCATGCCATGGCTAACTGCATTCACACTGTGGCTACTGCTCGAAAAAAATGTTGGAGGTGTCATTTCGTTGACGACAATATTTTTAGAAAATTTTGCGAAGAATGCGGTGAAAATGATCCGTTCACCTACTTTTGCTTGGAATGTCCTTCTGCAGCTTCAAACTCAAGTCAGTGCCCACATCCACTGGGTTCTTGGTGGAAGCGGTGCTCGATATGTGAAGAATCTTCCCCTGGTCATGCAGAGAAGCTTTGGACAAGATTCTGTTCAGAATGCCGAGCAAAAACTAGATTTCAAATTGTCTGTTCAACTTGCAAGCCTGAAGATTTTTAAGTATAACTTGCGTGTTATAATTAAACTTATTTGATTGTATCAAGCAAAATCAGCAGTTATTGATTAATAGTTTTAATCATCATCCCCACTCACCAGCCCCTGCGCTTTGTCTCGTTCTAATTAACTAGTTTCATGCTCAAATCCTGAATAGTGGCTGAAGTCAGAAGTTTTTTCGCACTGCTAAATCACTTTTGAACTTTTTTAAAAGGCGACTATTGTAGCTAGTATACTACTCGTAAAATGTATCTACTAACTAACTAACGATAAAAAGCATAATTGAGAAAACTATTAGCAATCTATTTAACTTTGTAGCGTAGACCGTGCGAGTTCCATAGCACCAGAGAGCTGCAATTGAGCAGCCCGCATTCGAACTTCCAACGAGACAGAGGTGGATCCTTGCGTCGCAGACGATTTAGCGAAGGACCTAGCCAACCACGGCGGAGAAGGAACAATATGTTGGAATCAGTTTTCAAGCTGGCCAAATTAGTTGAAGAGCTTCAGTCGGAACCGGACCAGCATTCGTTTTTTGACTTTCTACATGATAGCCAATGCTGGATTGAGCGGACCCTGTCCGGTGTTTTGGACCAGTCGATTCCCCTGGAGACGCAGGAGCAACAAATGAAACTTATGCACGAGCTTAAAAAAAGGCAAAGTCTAGTAATTAAAGTTCAGTCAATGGGAGGTAAGCTCGCGGAAGAAAATTTCGGGAACAAAGATTTGTGCGCGGAAATCAGAAAGCAAATTCGTGACATCGGCCAAAAAATGTCCGACTTGAACGAGGTTGTTCAACAAAAAATGGTGAGTAGTTTTAATTTTGTTAATATAGCATAAATGCAATACCATGACTTGTTTGTCTTCATATCCTACTAGCGAATATCACGGTTGAGCACTTACCCGCAATGGTGATCCGGTCTGCATACTTTCCGAAGTCTGTCTCTGACCGCTGGAAAATTTGTCTTGAGGTAGCTCACTACGAGAATAGGTAACAGCGGACCGGGAAAGGCTGTATGCTAGCTGTATAATAAGACAGGTCTCTAGTTTGGTATTCTCAACCCCAGAATTTGGCCGCAGGGAGCTTCTGCCAGTGCGAAAGTGGGTTCTATTGACGAGCAGGATGGGTGGCCCCATGATTTCGGTACACTTTCGGACGCTTCGAAAATACGTCTGCTGACAAAAGCTGGGATCTTAGGAAGCAAGGTGGGCCCTCGTATGGAGGGTGCCCGCAGACCTAAGCAGCGGCAATATCATACCAAGTCTTCCGGAGCCTCTCAACACTTTTGGACTACCTGGGTTTCCGAATAGTTCCTGAACTTCCTTGAATTCAGTAGAATGTAATAGTACGTACATTCAGCTGTGTATAGAGGCTTGTCAGCATAAAAGCACCCCCCCCCTACAAAATTTCTCGCTTCCTGCATGTCAATGCGATCCAGTCTCAGCAGTGTCCCTTTTATTGGCTACGAATTCGAGATTGAATATGAAAAAACACTTGTTGGCAGGTAAGTCCAGTGCCATTTCAAGTCGGAAATCCGATTTCGAAAGAGCTGGTTTGTTTAGCTAGTTCTCATGGATTGTTGGTGGCGGGTTAGCTTAATCTCAGGATTATCTAATCTCCATCGTTGGAATTCTGACCGCTTGTCTCTCGCTGTCTTCTCTTATGGGGCTGACCAGCTGATATATTTTTATTGCTATTATTTTAACTGGACAGAGTTTTTGCATTCAAGCATTCACGAAACTGTCTGCAGGGCGCTGGTTACAATCAATTGGCCGAAGCAGCGTCAATTGGTCCCGCAAAGCTATGCACCCCTGATCAATCACTTCTGCAGCAGTATTGGCAGAAATTTCGCGACTGTCGATGCTGGATATCTGCCCTTCATTACAACATGACAAGACACTGTCAGATAGACGATTCTCAGCCTTCACCAGAGCATAAGGAGGTTCGTAGACAAAGGATCCTTCAAAAGCTACGCAAAGAGATCGATAGCAGATCGTGGACAGTGGAAAATGTCCGCACACTGGGTTACAAACTGATAGAGGAAAATCGAGGAAATTCAGTTTTACGCACGGATGTCAAGGACCAGTTAGGCATCTTGATTGAAGAGTTTAACAGTCTTCAGGACATGGCTGTGCACCTGTGGGTAAGGTGATCTGTAAACATTTTCCAAAGGGATTTGTTAATAAAAGATACGAGCGCATGTTCAATTTGAAAGGATTTGCAGTTGCCAACAATTCATTTTTAGAACGACGAGTTAAGAACGTTTCGCTGCGGGCACACCGAACGGCTCGACCGCGAATCATCTTTACGTCGAATAAGTGACCAGTTCTGTTCCAGCTGTTGGCCTCTGGCCAGCCAGGTGCAGGCAAACAAACTTTGTCAGGATGGTGACAGAATCAGACGTACACCAGTCACTGCTGACAATGAAGACACTGCGGTCGAGTACTATAAGATAAGCGACCGAGTTCTGCGATACGCATTAAAGGAGCACAATATTAAGTTGGAAATTCGTTCCATTGAGAAAATAAAAAATCCAGTCTTGGATAAGAAACTTTTCAATGTATACAACGAAATGCACAAGAAGGACTGTGTGCCGGAGTTGCTTTTCCACGGAACTACAAGAAAAAATGCTGAAATGATCATTCAGAATGGATTCAAGGTTGGCAATAGCGGAATGTTCGGTGCTGGCATATACTTCGCAACCGATAGCACCAAGAGCGCTCAGTATTGCAGGGGAACAGGTATTAAATCGCTGCTGCTCTGCGATGTCTTGCTGGGTAAAACAATGGTGTGCGATGCTCCAAAGACCAGTCTTACCTTAGAGCAGGTTAGAACAGCTGGATACGATTCCGTGTTTGCCAGAAGAAATTCGAAGAAAAAAGGAGGAGTGTTGAATGACGAGTACATCGTGTACAGAGCGGAGCAAGCCACCCCGAGATATCTAATCAAGTTTGGGTCAGAGTGCTCGATTCTGTGATTTTTCTTTTTAGGACGCTTCAATTTTTTAATTCTTCAAAAGAATGAAATATAGTAGTTACCTTGCCGTCTCAAAGAAGGGACCAATCAAAAATATGTTTCCTTTCCTTTTTAAGAATTTTGTAGGAGCTGGATACATGTATCTATTATTTGGGTGCACTTTGACTCTTCCTAGTGCGATTTCCTAAACTTTATGTATTCCGCAGCTCCAATTTTGTTTTTTTTTACTGAACTTACCGAATTCTACAAGCGTCGATCGATTTTGTGTTTATCTGTTTTTAACTTGGCTCCCTTCCACTTTTATTGCCATTGCTGAACGGACAAAACAACCTGCTACAGTACTTATTTATTCATGCTAAAATTGAAGTTTATGAATTTAAAAAAAAAATTATTCAAGGTTCCATTTTCCATTTTTAAGTTACTCATTCATGATCCCTTGGCTCCGACGAGTGTTATACCACAGGTTCGGAGATAGACCACGATGCATTGCATGTTGGCAATTTAGGTTTTTAAGATTTGATGCTTAACCATTATATATGCATGCACTGTCTAGAAATACTAGATCGGTCATGCAAAGTATAGCTTGCTAGCTACAGTGTCTTCTGAACTAAACTTTGCTTATTTGTGTAAAGACTTTGGTCACAACTTTAGCAGTCAGTAAGCCGACTTCACAAGCCGAACAAGAGAGCCTCGATCTAACGTTATATTGTCGCTCTGCTACCCAGGATGCGACACTAAAAAGTTTACTTTAAACGATTGCATAACCTTAACTATGAACTTTTAAAGAAGTGAACTTTGAGTCTCACTTCCCAGAAAGCGAAGCGTCAGGGAGCGGTCAACCATAGACTATTCGTTGAAATCAGCAGGTTCTAATCTGGTCTCTATTCTTCTCTGGTATTTTACTGAACTGAATCGGATACATTAAGCACTTACTTAAGTCTCATCCCGAGTCTGAGCAATGTCTGAGCAATGATCTGGAGTAGAGTTTCAGTCTCTGAAGATGATAATTTTTCCATGCGGTTGTGAGGTCGAGCCTGCCAATTCCTGTGATCTTCAGTAAATGAAATCAGGTCTTGGATTTGTGTGTGTGTGTGTGTGTGTGTGTGTGTGTGTGTGTTTGCGCACGGGGCATTTGTTGGGCCATACGCGTACAACGGGACCCGCACTGTTGGGCCAAAAAAAATGTTGGGACTGTCCCATCAAGTCCGTCCAACACTTCCAAAAAACTTACAATAGCAGCTCAAAAAAATACTCTATGGATTCAGCTCGACAGCCTCTTTTTGATGGTGCAACTCATTTTTAATAATTTTACTTTCTGAGTCCATAATTAAGCAAAAACTGGCGTCCCAATAAGGAAAAATGATACAAAATTCGACCAAATCACTATTGGGACACTGAAATGGCTAATCTGCTCCCGCATATTTTTATTGGTTTTTTCTCATATTTTTACTAATAGTAGATTTCAAGCGCATTCATTTGCTGCAGTCTTTGTTTCAAGACGTAAATACATAGCATACATTAAAATACATACAAAGCAAAGCATAGCAAAACACTTTTAAGGGTATTTTATTGTCAAAGGATGGTTCTGGATGGAGATAAACCTAAAGAAATGACAAGGGCTTACATGTACTTCTGACTGTGATGGGCATCAGTACTCTACACGAACTAAATTGTTAGGACAGTGTTGCAGTGTTGAATACAACAGCCCACTCTTGTTAGGACTCATGCTATTGACTGCTGCGCGCATTCGATATTCTATAAATTGTTGGGACTGTGTGCTAGAGTCTCGTTTACAAAAGCCCACTCATATTAGGACTTACCCCGTACATGTTAGGACTAAGCTCTACCCCCCTGTGTACATGGCTCCAATTTACCAGAGTCCCCTTGCTAGTTAAGTGTACTTTTATTTTGGTCTATTATTGACGCCACCCCGCAAACGTACGGTAAAACTAAATTGGCATGTACTCGCTATGCTGAAATCAATGGTCAACTCTGCCTCTGCCATGGCACCCGAGTCACCATGGTATGGAAAGAACAGCATGGAATGGCACAGCGAGAAACATGTAAGTGGTATTAAAAAACTTTGTCGGAAACAAGAAGCATTTATATTTAAATGCTATAAAAAATACTGCTCCTGCTAAGCAGTACCTACCTTTACTTCAGGTATATCACCTTTGATCAAATGCCATGTGGCGCAATTGCCAAAGGATCCGTCGACCGTTTTCGCATTACTGATGGCAAAGGGCTTTGTGAGACTTTTAATGCCAATTACATGTCTACTTCTACTTTTCATCGCGCTGTTGAGCTGCAAATTAAGGAAGAGATTGAGAATGGCAGGTATTTGATTGTGCCTAAGAAGCCTACGATGGTCAGCCCTCTGGGAGCAATTCCCAAGGATAACGGGAAGGCTCGACTTATTCATGACTGCAGCACGCCTCCGGGCTACTCGGTAAATGACAACTATACGAAGAAGCTGAGCCCCAGGTTTGAGTCCGTCAAGAAGGTTGCAGCCTCTATCGGCAAGGGCTGGTTCATGGCAAAGCTTGACTTGTCGCAAGCTTACAGAAGCGTGGCGATCCATCCGGATGATTACCAGGCGACCGGCATTGGTTGGCGTTTTAAAGGCAACCGTGATCTGACATGGCTTGTCGACACCCGGCTACCCTTTGGTAGCTGCGCCTCGGTCGAGATTTTCTACCGGCTTACTCAAGCGGTCAAGAGGATGATGGTGCGACGCGGCGTGGCCAATATTTCGGTTTACCTGGATGATTTTCTGGTTGCAGCCGAGAGCGAGAAAGAGTGTATGGATGCTCTGAAAGAGCTGATTAAGCTGGTTCGCCAGTTAGGTTTTGGTGTCAATTGGAATAAAGTGGTTGAACCTACGCAATGCTTGGTGTATCTCGGTGTGAAGATTGATACTGTCCGTGGAGTTCTTAGTGTGCCGGCGGAAAAGTGTGAGGAAATGCGCACCACACTGCTTAACTTTTCGCAGCGCAGGCGTCTCTCGAAACGACAGCTTTCGTCGCTTTGTGGCAAGCTCAGCTGGGTCGTCCAGGTGGTGCACGCTGGGAGTTGCTTCCTAAGACCCCTGTTCGACCTGCTTAATGCCCTGGAAAAGCCACATCACAAAGTGCGTGTGTCCGCTGACACTGTGCGTATTTTACTCTGGTGGCGAGGTGCCCTTCTGAAGCTGCCTGATTTTCAGCTTTGGAGAAGTTGCACAAACGGCTGGATCATCGAAACCGATGCGAGCAGTGCTGGTGGCGGAGCCATTTTGCGCAATGGTAGCGGTATGGTGGATTGGCTGTACGTCAATTGGGATCTGGATGCTGGAGGAAAGTTTAAAGACAAGCATATCACGTACAAAGAAGCTATTGTTCCGCTGCTGGCTATGGTTCGCTGGGGTGCCTTTTTAAATGACAGTTCGGTCGTGGTCTACTCCGACTCTAGTGCGGCTGTTGGCATGATTAACAGAGGTTGCTGTCGGCAGCCTGAGTTGCAGCCGCTGTTCCAGACTGCCATGCTCATTGCTGTTAGGCGTGGGGTTGAGGTGCGCGCTTTTCATGTGCCTGGCTGGTACCATGTCTTTGCGGACCCGTGCTCTAGGCTGCACGCCGTGGACAAAATGCGCGATTTTTTATTTCGGGTGTATGGCTCTGTTGACTGCTGTTTTAACGAGATCGCTAGCCATGCTTTCTGCCCTGCTGCCTCCGTTTTTCTCATTTTACAGGCCCTCCGCGCCAGACTCCCGACCGCCTCAGCAAGCGTTGCGCATTTATCCTGGGCAATGCCTACGCGCCCCGCACGAAGCGGAGTTACCAGTCGCAGCTCGCGTCTTGGCTGCGATTTTGCAATTCCCGGCACCTGACGCCGCTGCGGGCAGAGCCTGTGCACGTGGCTGAATACCTGGCTGAGCTGTCCACCCGGCTGTCAGCCTTTCGGAGTTGCCAGGCGTATGCTAACGCGGTCTCGCTGTACTTCAGAGCTCTCGGCCGGCCGGACCCGTGCGAGTCGCCGATGGTTAAGCTGGTGCTTCGTGGTCTTCGCCGGTGTCTCAGTCGGCAGCAGCGCTCAAGGGAGCCATTCAGAGTCGCGGATCTCCTCAAGCTACACGCCCACCTGGACCAACGTCTGAAGAGTGACATCGCGTTCTGGGCAGCAGTTCTGGCAGCCTGGTGGGGTATGCTGCGAAAAGCGAATGTGACGACGCAATCGGGGCAGCTCGATCTGTGGTGCGACCTGGCAGCATCGAGCATCGTCTTTTCAGAGTACGACTGTGAGCTCACTGTGCGGCATTCGAAGACCAACCAGTTCAGCGAGTGTTTCTTCCGAAACTGCCTGATGGAAGCTTGTGTGTCCTGTGTCCGTTCCGTGCGCTCGAGCGGCAGCTACGGACAAACCGAATCGGCCAGGCGCCGCGTCCGGTTCACCTGTTCTCCACGTGGTCGTCCGCGGGATGGTTGCCTCTGACGGCTAGCAGGTTTGATAGCCGGCTTCGTTCGCTCTGCACATCGGCGGGTTTGTCGCCACGCGAGTTCACTGGCCACGGGCTGCGGCGGGGCGGCGCTACGGCAGCCATGCAGCTCGGTGTTCCACTGCCGATGATCAAGAAGCTGGGCGACTGGAAGGGCAACTCAGTGTTTCGCTATCTATCTGTTCGGGACTCGGATGCCAGGGCGGCTGTGCATGGCTTGGCTCGTCGGGTTGGCGCGCTCTAACTCTCTCTCTCTCTCTCTCTATGTCGAACTTTCTGGTTTGGGTTGGGCCAGGCTCGAACCTGCGCCTCTCGTGCCAACTGCCTTGACTTCGTCTCACTGGTTTAATGGTCCGACCGGGCGTAGCTTGGTTGGGTGTTAAACCAGTGGGGCGTGGCTCTTGTGCGTTGGTGCGGGGGTGGTGGGCCGGGCCTTGGTCACGTGCCCGCGGCCTGGGTGGCGGTTTTTTAATGCGGTGCGGGCTGTCGCTGACCCGCCAAGCGCGTATTGATTTTTTTTTCTCGCTTTTAAGTCTCCAAGGTTTTTATTTGGCTTTTAGTCCGGTAAATTAAAGTTAATAAATACGCTCGAATACTCGTACAATAGGGCCAGGCTCGAACCTGCGCCTCTCGTGCCAACTGCCTTGACTTCGTCTCACTGGTTTAATAAAGGGCTCCAGAACAAATTGATGGGCAAACGGATGACACACTGCACAGAGACTTGTTGGGACATATTAAAAACAGCTTATTTTAGAATGGGTACACTTTACTAAAGTAGAATGCTCCTACAGAAAGCTGCAAGCAAACTAGCATCTTCTGGAGCTGACATGCAGAGAAGAATGATTTTGTCGTCCTTGAAATCACTAAATCGATATGCGAAATCGATCTTTTGCTAATCCCACCACAGGTTCCAGTGAAAAGAAGAAACGAAACCCATTGACTAAATTGGCAGTCGACTCAATCGATGCCGACTGCAACGGACCTGTCAGCTTCGAACTCAGGAGAGCAGCTAATAGACTACGAGAGTAATGCTAGATGCCAGAATGCTTCACAGCATCAAAGTCTTAAGCAGAAGCTTCAATGAAAGGTTAGTTCATGCTGTGGCTGCATTCGTTTTCGTGTCTAGAAGCGTTATAACTTTTTGTACTTTTAACTCTCAGATTGGGTCTTAGCAGATTCTATAGCTATGCATGCAAGCGCCCCTCAGAAGAGATGCTTAAATACTGCAGTGCATTTTTCCTAGCAATTATTGGGACACGAAGTGTTGGGCCACTGTGTGTGTGTCTAGTTTTTTCCGCATTTGTTAAGTCACCTAAAGAACTCGATTAATAAAGGGCTCCAGAACAAATTGATGGGCAAACGGATGACACACTGCACAGAGACTTGTTGGGACATATTAAAAACAGCTTATATTAGAATGGGTATACTTTACTAAAGTAGAATGCTCCTACAGAAAGCTGCAAGCAAACTAGCATCTTCTGGAGCTGACATGCAGAGAAGAATGATTTTGTCGTCCTTGAAATCACTAAATCGATATGCGAAATCGATCTTTTGCTAATCCCACCACAGGTTCCAGTGAAAAGAAGAAACGAAACCCATTGACTAAATTGGCAGTCGACTCAATCGATTCCGACTGCAACGGACCTGTCAGCTTCGAACTCAGGAGAGCAGCTAATAGACTACGAGAGTAATGCTAGATGCCAGAATGCTTCACAGCATCAAAGTCTTAAGCAGAAGCTTCAATGAAAGGTTAGTTCATGCTGTGGCTGCATTCGTTTTCGTGTCTAGAAGCGTTATAACTTTTTGTACTTTTAACTCTCAGATCGGGTCTTAGCAGATTCTATAGCTATGCATGCAAGGGCCCCTCAGAAGAGATGCTTAAATACTGCAGTGCATTTTTCCTAGCAATTATTGGGGCACGAAGTGTTGGGCCACTGTGTGTGTGTCTAGTTTTTTCCGCATTTGTTAAGTCACCTAAAGAACTCGATTAATAAAGGGCTCCAGAACAAATTGATGGGCAAACGGATGACACACTGCACAGAGACTTGTTGGGACATATTAAAAACAGCTTATATTAGAATGGGTATACTTTACTAAAGTAGAATGCTCCTACAGAAAGCTGCAAGCAAACTAGCATCTTCTGGAGCTGACATGCAGAGAAGAATGATTTTGTCGTCCTTGAAATCACTAAATCGATATGCGAAATCGATCTTTTGCTAATCCCACCACAGGTTCCAGTGAAAAGAAGAAACGAAACCCATTGACTAAATTGGCAGTCGACTCAATCGATTCCGACTGCAACGGACCTGTCAGCTTCGAACTCAGGAGAGCAGCTAATAGACTACGAGAGTAATGCTAGATGCCAGAATGCTTCACAGCATCAAAGTCTTAAGCAGAAGCTTCAATGAAAGGTTAGTTCATGCTGTGGCTGCATTCGTTTTCGTGTCTAGAAGCGTTATAACTTTTTGTACTTTTAACTCTCAGATTGGGTCTTAGCAGATTCTATAGCTATGCATGCAAGCGCCCCTCAGAAGAGATGCTTAAACACTGCAGTGCATTTTTCCTAGCAATTATTGGGACACGAAGTGTTGGGCCACTGTGTGTGTGTCTAGTTTTTTCCGCATTTGTTAAGTCACCTAAAGAACTCGATTAATAAAGGGCTCCAGAACAAATTGATGGGCAAACGGATGACACACTGCACAGAGACTTGTTGGGACATATTAAAAACAGCTTATTTTAGAATGGGTACACTTTACTAAAGTAGAATGCTCCTACAGAAAGCTGCAAGCAAACTAGCATCTTCTGGAGCTGACATGCAGAGAAGAATGATTTTGTCGTCCTTGAAATCACTAAATCGATATGCGAAATCGATCTTTTGCTAATCCCACCACAGGTTCCAGTGAAAAGAAGAAACGAAACCCATTGACTAAATTGGCAGTCGACTCAATCGATGCCGACTGCAACGGACCTGTCAGCTTCGAACTCAGGAGAGCAGCTAATAGACTACGAGAGTAATGCTAGATGCCAGAATGCTTCACAGCATCAAAGTCTTAAGCAGAAGCTTCAATGAAAGGTTAGTTCATGCTGTGGCTGCATTCGTTTTCGTGTCTAGAAGCGTTATAACTTTTTGTACTTTTAACTCTCAGATCGGGTCTTAGCAGATTCTATAGCTATGCATGCAAGGCCCCTCAGAAGAGATGCTTAAATACTGCAGTGCATTTTTCCTAGCAATTATTGGGACACGAAGTGTTGGGCCACTGTGTGTGTGTCTAGTTTTTTCCGCATTTGTTAAGTCACCTAAAGAACTCGATTAATAAAGGGCTCCAGAACAAATTGATGGGCAAACGGATGACACACTGCACAGAGACTTGTTGGGACATATTAAAAACAGCTTATATTAGAATGGGTATACTTTACTAAAGTAGAATGCTCCTACAGAAAGCTGCAAGCAAACTAGCATCTTCTGGAGCTGACATGCAGAGAAGAATGATTTTGTCGTCCTTGAAATCACTAAATCGATATGCGAAATCGATCTTTTGCTAATCCCACCACAGGTTCCAGTGAAAAGAAGAAACGAAACCCATTGACTAAATTGGCAGTCGACTCAATCGATTCCGACTGCAACGGACCTGTCAGCTTCGAACTCAGGAGAGCAGCTAATAGACTACGAGAGTAATGCTAGATGCCAGAATGCTTCACAGCATCAAAGTCTTAAGCAGAAGCTTCAATGAAAGGTTAGTTCATGCTGTGGCTGCATTCGTTTTCGTGTCTAGAAGCGTTATAACTTTTTGTACTTTTAACTCTCAGATCGGGTCTTAGCAGATTCTATAGCTATGCATGCAAGGGCCCCTCAGAAGAGATGCTTAAACACTGCAGTGCATTTTTCCTAGCAATTATTGGGACACGAAGTGTTGGGCCACTGTGTGTGTGTCTAGTTTTTTCCGCATTTGTTAAGTCACCTAAAGAACTCATTAATAAAGGGCTCCAGAACAAATTGATGGGCAAACGGATGACACACTGCACAGAGACTTGTTGGGACATATTAAAAACAGCTTATTTTAGAATGGGTATACTTTACTAAAGTAGAATGCTCCTACAGAAAGCTGCAAGCAAACTAGCATCTTCTGGAGCTGACATGCAGAGAAGAATGATTTTGTCGTCCTTGAAATCACTAAATCGATATGCGAAATCGATCTTTTGCTAATCCCACCACAGGTTCCAGTGAAAAGAAGAAACGAAACCCATTGACTAAATTGGCAGTCGACTCAATCGATGCCGACTGCAACGGACCTGTCAGCTTCGAACTCAGGAGAGCAGCTAATAGACTACGAGAGTAATGCTAGATGCCAGAATGCTTCACAGCATCAAAGTCTTAAGCAGAAGCTTCAATGAAAGGTTAGTTCATGCTGTGGCTGCATTCGTTTTCGTGTCTAGAAGCGTTATAACTTTTTGTACTTTTAACTCTCAGATCGGGTCTTAGCAGATTCTATAGCTATGCATGCAAGGCCCCTCAGAAGAGATGCTTAAACACTGCAGTGCATTTTTCCTAGCAATTATTGGGACACGAAGTGTTGGGCCACTGTGTGTGTGTCTAGTTTTTTCCGCATTTGTTAAGTCACCTAAAGAACTCGATTAATAAAGGGCTCCAGAACAAATTGATGGGCAAACGGATGACACACTGCACAGAGACTTGTTGGGACATATTAAAAACAGCTTATTTTAGAATGGGTACACTTTACTAAAGTAGAATGCTCCTACAGAAAGCTGCAAGCAAACTAGCATCTTCTGGAGCTGACATGCAGAGAAGAATGATTTTGTCGTCCTTGAAATCACTAAATCGATATGCGAAATCGATCTTTTGCTAATCCCACCACAGGTTCCAGTGAAAAGAAGAAACGAAACCCATTGACTAAATTGGCAGTCGACTCAATCGATGCCGACTGCAACGGACCTGTCAGCTTCGAACTCAGGAGAGCAGCTAATAGACTACGAGAGTAATGCTAGATGCCAGAATGCTTCACAGCATCAAAGTCTTAAGCAGAAGCTTCAATGAAAGGTTAGTTCATGCTGTGGCTGCATTCGTTTTCGTGTCTAGAAGCGTTATAACTTTTTGTACTTTTAACTCTCAGATCGGGTCTTAGCAGATTCTATAGCTATGCATGCAAGGGCCCCTCAGAAGAGATGCTTAAATACTGCAGTGCATTTTTCCTAGCAATTATTGGGGCACGAAGTGTTGGGCCACTGTGTGTGTGTCTAGTTTTTTCCGCATTTGTTAAGTCACCTAAAGAACTCGATTAATAAAGGGCTCCAGAACAAATTGATGGGCAAACGGATGACACACTGCACAGAGACTTGTTGGGACATATTAAAAACAGCTTATTTAGAATGGGTATACTTTACTAAAGTAGAATGCTCCTACAGAAAGCTGCAAGCAAACTAGCATCTTCTGGAGCTGACATGCAGAGAAGAATGATTTTGTCGTCCTTGAAATCACTAAATCGATATGCGAAATCGATCTTTTGCTAATCCCACCACAGGTTCCAGTGAAAAGAAGAAACGAAACCCATTGACTAAATTGGCAGTCGACTCAATCGATTCCGACTGCAACGGACCTGTCAGCTTCGAACTCAGGAGAGCAGCTAATAGACTACGAGAGTAATGCTAGATGCCAGAATGCTTCACAGCATCAAAGTCTTAAGCAGAAGCTTCAATGAAAGGTTAGTTCATGCTGTGGCTGCATTCGTTTTCGTGTCTAGAAGCGTTATAACTTTTTGTACTTTTAACTCTCAGATTGGGTCTTAGCAGATTCTATAGCTATGCATGCAAGGGCCCCTCAGAAGAGATGCTTAAACACTGCAGTGCATTTTTCCTAGCAATTATTGGGACACGAAGTGTTGGGCCACTGTGTGTGTGTCTAGTTTTTTCCGCATTTGTTAAGTCACCTAAAGAACTCGATTAATAAAGGGCTCCAGAACAAATTGATGGGCAAACGGATGACACACTGCACAGAGACTTGTTGGGACATATTAAAAACAGCTTATTTTAGAATGGGTACACTTTACTAAAGTAGAATGCTCCTACAGAAAGCTGCAAGCAAACTAGCATCTTCTGGAGCTGACATGCAGAGAAGAATGATTTTGTCGTCCTTGAAATCACTAAATCGATATGCGAAATCGATCTTTTGCTAATCCCACCACAGGTTCCAGTGAAAAGAAGAAACGAAACCCATTGACTAAATTGGCAGTCGACTCAATCGATGCCGACTGCAACGGACCTGTCAGCTTCGAACTCAGGAGAGCAGCTAATAGACTACGAGAGTAATGCTAGATGCCAGAATGCTTCACAGCATCAAAGTCTTAAGCAGAAG